>CABFPE010000043.1:1440471-1495699 GCA_900660155.1 Hofstenia miamia
TTTGGACTCGCTGTATATCAAATACTGTGCTAAAGCTCGGCTCGGCTCGTTGACAAGTCATCGTCTGTCATATTCTCTTGAACACAATACTTAATAGCGTATTGCGATTTTAAACAAACAAAACTTTCTATTAAAAGTCCGACTTTTGGTAATCAGACAACCGCAAACTAGAGATAAGTGCGGTGTGGCATACCGCAGTAGCGATTTACAAAATTGCGGTGGTTAGCGGTAGAATTAAAACAACTTGCGGTGGCATAAAAGTTATACAGATAACGTGTTGTGTCACAACATTTCTCAAAAAAAAACTGTTTCTGAAGCAAAACTATGATTTCATATACAAAATTAAAAAGTAATGACAATGTTTAAATTCGTCTTTTTCAATAATTAGACTTCCGTAATTCTAAGATGAAGTAATTAAATCATTTACTCAAATTTCACGATTAGTTTTTAAGTAGTTGCTAATTATGTTCATATTAATATTACTAATTCAACAAAAGGTAATGTTACTCAACTAGAAGCAAACACTTCAGGAATCTTAAGCCATAAGCAGTAATATACCAAGTATAATGCAAATAAACAGAGTTCAAGCAACAGTGTAAGCAGTTAATAATCTACGTCATCAGTAAATATTAAATAAATTCACTCAATTCTTTGTGAGTCAATGATCAAATAGCAAACAAGGATATTAATGCTAATGAAAGGTACCAACAAATTATTCACTAAACATCAGAAGTCAAATTATAACTTAATGCATTCATAGTATTTTGAAAAAACTCACTTAGTTTAAATCTTACCTTGAAAGTCAGTGTTATATTCATAAATTTTTGAAGTGCCTTAATGACATTATTATAGTTCTATTTTATATTGTCTAGTTTTCTACCTTAGTATTCGAAATATAACAACAGACAATGCATCTGTTCACATATTCTCAAACATTAAAGTATCCTGCTTAACTTATAATCAGAATTTTTGTTTATAATTTATTTATATACGAGTTATATATATATATGTATATGATTGTGAAAAAAATTTTGCAACTCATGGGAATAATTATAACATTGACTCCTACATGTGCACTTGTTCTACTTCGAGGAAATGAATCTAAGAGATTAATCAGTGTATTAAGCACATTAAAATAGATTTACTATAAGATTTAAAACCAACAAGACTCATCAATGTTTTGTTGGTCCACCTTGAAATCGCTTCAACTCAGTTATGCATCAATCCAACATCATAGACATCAGATTTTATAGTTACTTAAACCACCAGTGCAACCTAGAAGAAAACAATCTAACACGATTACACTAGATTGATTTTTTAGTTCAAATGAAATGAGTCATCTTCAATTTCAATTATTGTTTCTTCACTGAAAACAGCTTTTTCCAATCATCTAGAAAAACGTTTAAATGGTTTTTTGCTCACTGGTAATGCTTCTGCATACACTATTGATTTATGAACAGTACGCTTTGAGCATACCAAATTTGCTATTATATGATGAATAAGAAGTGTGCATAATAAGTCATATATTGTTTAAAACGATTTTTTGCGCAACCACTTATATTGTGGGTTAAATCAATAACTTGTAAAACCCTTAATTATTTCATTACTCAAATAAGTAAAAAGTAAATCTTACTAAGAATCTTGTTATTGATTGTTATTTTCAAGCATATTAACGTAATAGATTTGAAATATAGCTTTCATATTTAAGTTTTGCTTGAATGACATTTTTGGCTCCAGCTAGACAAAGAGTATTAGGGGTCGTAATTCTGCTGAATAACTAAACTTGAAACCTTTGCGACATAGGTTCAACTTGGAGATTAAGCATTTCAATTATGCAATTTTTTGCCTTAGTTATGCAAATAACAATTCAAAATAGCCACCAAGCAAAAAATCCACAAACTTCAATCGAATTTACTCCAACCTTCACAGTTGAAAATTAATAAGTAAATTTAGCTTTTGATTCTTTGATTTAATAAAAATATGAACAATTTTAGACAATCAAACAATTTCTAGGAATATTAATTATGCAAAACTAATTTTTCTAGACTTATCAAAAGAATAGTAAAATCTGAAAATCAAACATATAAGAGGAGTATCTAATGAGCAATCAGGCAAACTTCAGGAAGAAACCATTAGAAATGGCCAATTTTTGTCAATTTGAAGTTAGAAATAAAGCATTTTTACACTATCAAGAAAAGCAACTTTAAAAATATATTGAAGAAACATTCGATTTTTTATTTTTTGTAAGCAAATTTGCAGATATCGTTATTTGATATAGTCGCTTAGGCTAACATGAATTGCTTAAGTATAGAACGTGAACACCTAAAAACCTCTCAGCTTTTCAGAGACATTCTTGAGACCATAGTTTGCGTTGCCAAAAGCGTTGCTAGGGGATTTTCCATTGACATGATTTATTTAAGTGCATTTATTTCATGTTAAGGCATAGGTACAGAGAATTTAACCTCAGATTTAGATTCTGCAGGGATCAAAACACTAAAATAAGGTAAATCACAAAATTTAATAAATGTTGCAAATCATGGTGATTCTTACTCTCAATCTACCTTAATTGCCTCTTTTATATATCAATAATATATAATATTATTTTTAGAATAAAAAAGCATGTAATCATATGAACTACTCCCATTTGAAAAAAAACCAAAGCCAGAAATAATATGACCTCTAGTTTCATTTAAAATTCAATTGCAGCATCTGTTGCTTAACCCGCTTTGGATAATTTGTTGTAAATAATGAATTCATAAAGATTTTCAATAGTTTAAAAGAATTTTGTATATTGCTGCATCTTAAATGCTCTGCATAACTCCTAGAATAAATTTGTTTTAATTATAAAAATATCAGATCTAATTTTTTTATTTGCATGTTATAATTTGAAATATAATGCCATTTTATTTATAACATGCATAATTAAATTGGCAAGAGAAATAATTTATTACATTAGGATGTTCATTTTCAAAAAGCAATCATTTGTACTTTAATGACATCCCCTCAAGCTCCGTTTTCAATTTCCATCAATTAATTTATTAAAAAACTCTTAATTAAAATAGAATTATTTCAATAGCTAATTCCTTAAGATCTATTAATTTTACATTACTTCGAACAAACTTTTCCGATGTACTAATTACATCGACATTTAGAAAGTTATAATTTTGGTCATGTAAAATGCCGCTAATTTATTTGAATGCCATTTTCAATATTTGTTTTGTGCTAAGGACATTAGATTTTTTATAAATACATTCATATGAACTTTAATATTATTAATACTCTAGAATAACTGTCTCTTATACACATCTTTCTTTGTATATTGTTACTTGGACGCGGTTTGTCTTTAAGTGTTCTTGGTTTCTTACCTTTATATTATCCAAACCACTCATTTTACATTATGTGTCTCTTAAATATATTTTTTTCCAAACATAAAAAAATTGGATATGCTTAGGTAAGCATTCATTGATGGCTGAGTCTTACCTTTCTTAAGCACACAGTTTTTTTATATTTTAATAAACTAAGTGAAAATTCTTTAGTGAAATATATAAAATTCAAAATTTCTAAAAATTAATCAAGACAAAATTTTCTTTACATCCATACTTAAATTTAACACTCAAATCGCTGAGAAATCATAAAGGATGACAGGGATTACCCAAATAATTTTCCCGCCTCTCCGAGGGCCTATTTCGATTTTGATATTTATCATAACCCCAGGATCATTGAAGTAAAATCAATATGTCCTGCTCAGCATCAATCTTCTTCTATTACTAAAACATCTTTAATTCTTTGTGCATAGCGTGAAGTACGGTTAAAGGGAGTTTCTATGTCTCTTTCAATTTCAATGGATATTAATATTTAATATGTTATTTATTAGCAAGATACTTAAATAGACTAACATCCAATGTTTGTATTTACGTATTTACGCTTAACTGGCGAACCGTAAATATTTCAAATATTTTGTAAAAATCCTTTATAATTTTCAAAAAAGTTTAGTGTAAAAAATTTCTTCAGGCCCATAATATTAGTATGTTATCTATGCTTAAAACGATTCTGAAATTTTTCTTTCTGACAGAGATAATCAAATCACTAATGCAAAGCATGAGTGGGCAGTAGACATATACATTTTTTAAATTCTCATATGAGCACATTGCTATGTATTGAGTTTTATTAAATTTCGATAAAAATTTTTAAAAGCTTGGAAAATAGTTCCCTAACCAATTGATGTACATTTCATACCTTTTAAAATTTTTCCAGCAAAACTAGAAATTATTAAATTAAAGAAAATAATTTTTTAATGAATAAACTTGCAGTATTTTTTAGAAACACAAGTGATCCTGCTGTGTATTTATGCTGTTTTTAAACTATATATTAGTGTGCGCGTCACCATTGCAGATTGCTCAATTGCACTAAAGGTTTAGGTTGAACCTAAGGCCTTCTGCCATTAGATATTTCAAAGATCTTGCATTAGATGCCTTCTCCCTTATATAATTGACACTACAACACTTTAGTTCATTGAGTCCATCACATGAGTGTCACGCTCGCAAATGCAGCTGATGAATGAATGTTCAAGGTACAATTACATCCATCTACTATTACAACTCTTATTATGGAAACTTTGTAAGTTAATATTTAAGAAATGCTAATTCCTCATTTTTTCCAAAATAAGATCCTATGCGATTTGCTTAGTGAAAATGCCCCTCGTTGATTATAAGTGTGCCATTATGATAATGCTCATGCCACGATTTTTATATATGCAATGGTTTTCATGATAACTGCATATCCATAAAGATAGAGGATTGCATCGCAATATTACATTCTCAATAGGTTTGTCATTGCCACCGCCCTGCTAAATTTTAACGTTGCCGACGTCAGCACTTATTATGAATATCAAATCAGAATATCCAATTTTTTTTCCCTTAGTATTCAGTATAATATGTAAGCTATAGTCTTGCCAAGTGTTAAAATGAGCGATTCACAGTGTCTACAAACTGTAAATTATGTCTACATTAAATATTTTCCTTGAAGTTTTGAAGTAATTTTGCGTTACTAACAGTAATCACAACGAATTCCTAAAGATGATATTTGTTTATGTTCCCTTCTATCGGCCAAATATCCTGATAGTCGTACCATTTTTAATGAAATTAAAACTACAGTTTGATAGTTTATATTATATATTTTCTTTCTATCAAAATAAAGAATGTTTTTGCCATTTTTCATTTCATTTTCTCAATTATCTATTAGCTTCTTTGCTCAGAAGGAAATTTTGCTTGGTACTAGTTCAAGCACACTTCAAATTCAATGATGTCAGCAAAAAATATTAAAATAACAGTTGATTTATTGCCAATCAAAGCTAAAATTCTTACTACATTTGTCTTAAACATACATTGCAATTTGTTTTTGTAGTTTCTGATATTGATTGATTAGTACAGAATTACTCAAGAATGGAAACATCTAGATGCTACAAACAATTTTCACCAATATTTTAATGGGACAGCACCCATATATGCAAAATTCGATAATATGAATTGGAATTTGACCAGGGATGTAATTTTTTCAAATATAGTTGCTCAATCATAAATAATAGAACAACACAGACGATAAATGAACTGCTAAATCAATAAGGGCTTAAACCACATTCTTGTATATAAATTGGCAAAATATTGTTACTAAATAGTTAAAAAAGTATTCAAATAAAGTATCATTGAGAATTATGCGTAAAATTTTAGTAATCTTCTAAATTTCAATATACATATTATAGGAATTCACATCTGTGCTAGTAGTTGTAATAGGAACCCAATATTGACAGTGGACAGCTTGAAGTTTAGTTGAAATAGATTTTATTAGTTGATATTTCAGGAATAGCAAAGTGTAAAATGGCACTTGGATTTTAGATCAAACGAATGGCGTATCGGTAATTGTAGAGCACATTAGGGATGGATTTTGAAAATAATAATGGTGAGGCATGAACTGCTAAACAACCAGTTTCCTCCGCAGTTTCACACAAATTCATGTATACTTCTATATAATGGAAAAAATTTACTCTCTGCATTTGTGAATTCTTCCTTTAAGTGTAGAAGTCTATATGACGCATTGCTCTTGAGTTCTGAGAAAATGAGAAGCTGTAGGACAAAAATTCTTTTTGATCTTTGCTGAAATGGAAATGCGTACCCCCTTCTCCATTGGATCAGTGTTTGAAGGATATAACAGATATTAGTGCAAAATGTAAATAATTAATAGAAAGCTCTAACAGGATAAGAAACAAAAATTTATAAAATCGAAAGTATATATGGATATTTTTGAAAAAATTGATCAAAATCGATCGGAATTTTAATGTTTAAAATCGCTAACCTCAACAATGAAAACTACGTGTCGAAAGATTTTTAGTAATTTGAGGTAATATTAGATTGTATAGACTTGCTCAAATGTTAATCCAATCCTGTAAACATAAGAAATTTTTTTAAATATAATGTCATAAGTTTTAAATTAGGCTTTGTCAGAACAATAAATAAATATATATATATATATATATACAGCATGGCTCAGCGTGCTTGCATCAAGCCTGCAATTTGCTAATTTTTAATATATAATGATTTGAAATCGAAAAAAACAAGGATTCCTCGNATATATATATATATATATATACAGCATGGCTCAGCGAATTTGCATCAAGCCTGAAATTGACGAATTTTTAATATGTATGGAAGGTAGTATGGACAATACGTATTACATCACACATGTTATTGAAGGTCGAGTGACTAAACAAATGCTTCCAGATGGCTCAGGTGTTTTCCAGGAGGACAATGCCCCATCTCATAACTCACACAGAACCAAAGCTTGTCGTGATAGGCACAACATCAATGTCATGAACTGGTCTGCCCAACCCCCGATCTGAACCCAATAAAGAATTTGTGGGGCATTGTGAAATAGAGATTCTCGGAGTGAAATAAGATCTTCCTTTATAAAAATATGGAAGAGAGATGAAGAAATTCAAGAAATGTGCAAGCATTTGGTTAAAAATATGCCAATATAAATAGCTGCAGTGATCGCTAACCGTGGTCAATATACGAAATATTAGAAAGCTTAGTGTTTTTTACTTGTTTTCCTTACAATAAATTCTATGTTATCATAAGGAATCTTGGTTTTAATTTCGATTTCAAGTGGTTATATATTAAAATTTTGGGCTGATGCAAACTCGCTGAGCCATGCTGTATATATATGTATATATATATATATATATATATATATANTAGTGTATATACATTTATGTCATATAATAGGAATTATTCATGGCACTTTTTGATGCCGCCATATAAATTATTTGGATCTAGCGCTCAGTAGATATTTTAAGAATTCTATTGAAATTACTTCCATGGTTAACTTGATACATTCCAATGTGTACATAATATCATGTACAACTTGATAGATTTAATAAATTAAAACATACTTTAAGACTAGCTTAGAAGATTCGTCAAACGGAATCGAGATGCATAGCGTTTGCATGTAATACACCAAACTGTAATTTATATATCTGAGAAAGCGAGTCAACACTCAAATATTTAAAGGAAAATAAATAGACTTCAAAGGTAATACACTAACTTCGAGATATATTTCTTCGATTGATTATATTTACATTTGAAAGGACAAAATGGATTAATTTCAAGGAAAATATTATAACTTGTAAATGAAAGTATTCAATCTAAACATTTTTTAAGCTTATACATATTTTATATTGCACAAGAGTAGAAATTCTCAACTTGAGTATTACATTTTCAAACTAAAGCCACAATTAAAATACTGTGTCATATTTTTATTTATGTAATTTATGTAAATCTTTGTCTAAAATTCCATGTGTTTTAAATTTAATATAATTAATTTGCAACAGTTGAATTAAAATCGGTGAAAGGAATAATATCACATATTCTTCACACTATTATGTATTTCTGTCTAGGAATGTAAAATATTGCATTTGGTACAAAAACTACCTATGATATATATATATATATATATATATATATATATATATATATATAGCCCATTCTTATAAGCTAATGAATCCAGTTTTCATTGGTTTATCATAAATACAAAAGTTGATTATTTACACAAATTACGAATAATGGATGGGGAGAACCTTCCAAGAACATGGAAATCAATTTGGTGTCATTTTGAATAATTTCAGTGAATACGTCTACATCCCACTTCTTTAAATAGAGAATTACTTCCACATTGAATATTAGTTTCTACTTAAATAAATAAATTTGACAATAATTTAAATATCATAATTGAAAGCTGCCATTTTAGCATTTAATTTTGCAATTTGTATCTATCAAATTATCAGAAAAATATAGTAATCTATTTGCAAACTTATTTACGAAATATGCTTTATTATTGATTTTGTTTTAGATATTATCAGTACTTGAGAACTTCATTGAACAACGAAAAGGCTTCAAGACTATTGAAATACGGCGTTGTATTTTTAGACTGAATGACATTGAATATTTTATTTATGATTTGAAAATCATGTGATGGAAATCTATCAGATCTGAGAGAAATCTGCATGCTTCTCATAGATGCAAATTTATCTTAGAACACCTAAAAAATTGCCTATCGTATCGTAAAAGACTAAATTTTGAGGAAATTCCACTACATTGAAAATCAGTAAATCAATATTTCTGAAAATGCTAGTTACAATGTTTCAAAATTTGCATACTAAATATTATTAATTTTTCGGGTTTTGCATAGAATAAAACTTAATTCAGGCATAATTTAGGACGCAGCTAAACAGGGGAAGAGAAAAAGACTAAATATCTGATAGGCAAATACATTAAGAAATTGAAATCACCATGAATAAATTTATAATTGAGGATAAACTCAGAAGCATATCTTGATTCTTCATAAAATTATCTTGCGATTAATTGTTGTTCCAAACTTTTGGTCAGTACTATATATATACATATAGATAGACATGGTCACATAAATTCATCTATCTTAATTGCAATACAAAAGCAACAAAATCAAATATTTTGATTGAAGCTAAAGATATCATGTTATTTTGAGTCAATGCATAAGAAAACAACGTCTCCAAATTAATCAAGGGTGAAGAAATCCATAATAATTTTATGAATGACTTAGATCACTATTATAATTTTCTGATAAACCTTTTTCCATTGAGATAAATTCTTTTAAAATTATTAAAGGACAAGAATTTAAAACTTCCTAGGAATTGCAATTTATGCCAAAATTTCATTGTAAATTTCATTGTTGACAAGCACATTGGCAAAGTTATGACTTCGAAATCAGCTCTACGGCCTATCCATTTATAATTAATTTAAAAATTCCTATGAACTGCAATCTAGGCCGCATTTGCATTGTAAATTACATGCTTGACAAGCGCACAAGCAGAGTTATGACTTGGAAAGGAACTCTTCTGCCTATCGCGTCATAATTGCGAAATGTCAGTGAAGCTTGTTATGCGCCGTGTGGTTTAGAATACTTGTTTGTTTTGTCTGCGTGATAATTTTAATTTAAATGTCGGTCTTACATAGATATGAATTTCTTAGAATGCACAAAACGTGTTGGTGACTTTCGATCTTTAAATGTTAGTGCGAAAATTCAATATAATTCAATTTATTATTGAAATATGTATCTGGATTTGTCTCTCTTAATACATATAAACCATACATACACACATCAAAGAACACATGTTATAAATACATATATATATATATACAGTATATATATATATATATATATATATTTATATATATATATATAAACTAATGTGTTCAATTTAATGTTAGCTACCGGTCTCGATTTTTCAATCATTTTCAGTACAAGTACACTTATTAAATAAAATGTTGTTAAAATATGCATGCACTTAAAATATGTTCAATAAGTTGTTATAGTTTAGTTGATTGTTCATTAGCTCGTTCTTATTAGCGTATTTTATTAACAGAGCTTCGACATATTTAGTATTCTTGGTTCTAAGTAAGATCTCGAAATTATTTTTTATTGCATGATGTCTATGCAAATATATTTCACGTTTTAAATGCCTTCTTAGGTGTTCATTGATCCTGGGTTCAAAATGTCTGTTGGTTTCTCCGATTTAAGAAAGATTACATTCTTTACGTTGGTATTTATATATAAAGGAGGAAACCAGCATTTTGTTGATAGGATCTTTGTTGCTAAAAAAATATATATATAAATATGTACATAAGAGTAATATATGTAGATTTAATTGAATTGGTGTAGCCAAAGCAGTCAGTCTACTGTTTTTGTCCACATATGTTAAGCTTTAGAGATTTTTTAGTATTTAGCAAAAAAATAAAACACCGTACTTCTTGAAAAACTTGATCGCTTCATTGTTGATTATTTCTAGATTCTTAAGTTGCAGTCTTAAAATGAAACTTCTTGGAATAATTGGTGAAAAAAAAATTTGCATTTCAAAACTTCATGCAAATAAATTAAAAACCATTAGAATATATATATATATATATATATATTGAGTAGGAAAATCTAAAAAAATACTGATCTCTTATTGTTTGTAAAGAACATTTCAAAATTTGATGGTTAAACAATGTGCATGTACAGACGTCGTGAAACCACAGAGATGAATACATCTATTTCAAATCGCAACTTAGCCTTGAACAACGCAGATATATTGATTATTCATAAAAATTGTATCATTCTCGGCTTACTAAAAACCAATTTAATGGTGCTTCCCCAAAATCAGCACCATCAGTAACATTCGATTGCTAGAAGTAGTCTAAGATAATAGTTAAATGCAGCTAAAATTCATTTTCAAATGAGAATCTCATGTACATGTGTACTGAAAACTGTATTCATATGTCTACGAAGTAGTAAATCAGGACGTACCAATAAATTTGAATGTAGGAAAATTCACGGGTGTGACTGCAGCTCGATCAGCTTGATATTCAATACAAGCAAAATTTTTAAAAAATTACAATTTATGAATTTTAACTTTAATAAGTAAACACGAATGAGGTAATTATTGGGAAGTTAATATGAGCTTATGATAGTCCAAATTACTAAACACTTTAAAGTGATAGGAGACAATACCAATACTTAGAAATCATACGAAAACTTTAATCATATATCAAGTGTGAACGATTTTAAATGCAGAGAATATTAATAACAATATAAAGTGAACTGCAAATGCTGAGCAGTTGTTTTTACTTTCTTAATGTACAATATAATTATATTTAAAATTCTAAGTATTATGGTCGCTTATTAGCTTTAAAGTATTTTGCAATTTGAAGAATTGCAAACTGTTATTTTTAGCAATAAATAATATAAAATTTTGATTTCAGAAGCTTCATAATATTTGCATATATTTTAATATCGGGCTAATTGCGAATATCGAGCGACAGTCACAAAATTCAAGGTGACCAATTTTAAAAAGGAAAATTCAAGATCGTAAAATTCAGAAAAAGAAAATTCAAGGCGATAATTTCCTTTATGATAGTTAAGGGTAGGGCTAAGATTGGTTTCTTTGACTTTACTAAGCCTTTTAATTTTCTTAATCATTACAGCTTGAATTTTTCTGTTTTAAATTTTCATGGAATTAATCAGGCCAATGATGTGGTGTGCTATATTGTTTTTCATCATTATGTAACTAAGAAGGGAAAATTTTGAAGTGTTTTCGCAACCAATTCGAATGCCATTTTTGAGAAAGCAAATAGAAATTCTAAAACTATTTAAAAGTTTAGGCGCAAAGAAAACACACCTAACATACCCACACACTACGTCACTGAATTACTGAGTTGAAAGGAATGAATATTTATAAGGTGTTTAGAAACATGCGCACATGATTTATGAATTTTCCATGCAGACCACAAACAGCAAACAATTTGCAAATGAAGCGATTAGCGCAAATGTGCAACTGGGATTTGAATAAACATTTGATCACTGAAGTATCGCCTAATGGATAATTCTTCAAGATTTGAAAAAAAATCTCTATTACAACATAACCATAACGCTATATGCATATCATATTTCAATTGTGTTGTGAAAGATAGCCATGCCTCGAATACTTTATGAATGAAACATTTGGCAATTAAACTCAATTCAGTTATCTTATATCTAAATATAATGTTGGTAGACAAGTAAGTATTTAAACAAATTGCACAAGTCTATTGACACCTGTCGTCTATCCACTCTTGTTTGCTATTGAATTCACAAGTACTAAAAAGTGTCAACGCTTAATATACAAAATGGAAAGAGGCCAACTGCAATGAAATTTAAAATCTGTCGTGTCGGAACTCATGTTACTTTAAATACTTGTATACATTGTGCTTAAACAGGGAAATTGCGAAATTTATTCCTTTGATTGCATATTCTTGATATATTTATAATGGAAATTCCAGTGTGCTTAAAAAGTTAATAGATTGAAAAAATTTGTAAAGCACCCCTAGAATTATGAAACAGAGCGAGTAAAGTTTTTTCTTTCGACACCAAATGTAATAATTTCATATATTTAGGTAACCACCTCATTTTCAATGCCATAGGTTTCAGCTGAAACTATTGATATTTTTATATCATACACATCCAACTAATTTTTAAAATTGAAACGTATGATTTAACCTGAATTTCTCTTTTCAATTGGTATAACAATTCGAATAACTCTAAAATATGCTTTCGGGCTAACTTACATTCACGTGGAAGTCAAATATTCTTAAAATCGAATGCTATGTATCCTGCTTTAAACAAAAAGTCAATAAATTAAAGATTTCATCCGAAGATAAAATTAAAGATTTCATCCGAAGATACTTCCTTTGTATATAAAGTAGACGAACAGTAGAAAGTGAATCAATTCTACAACTGGTATTTTCCTTCATAGAATCGAAGTTCGCACCTAAGTAGAAAATGGAAACCATCAGGTTTGTCAGTACACATAATACGAGATTTATATCAATAATTTCAGATTTCAAAATGTAGGTTGTCAATATAACGTAAAATCAAAATATTTTGTAAATTTAACTTGAAGTCAACAAAAATTTCCTCGTGCATGCTAAGCTTGGTTAGAAACCATTATGAAATTGACTGAAGTACACTTATGATTAACAATCTTTGATGTTTTAGTAACTGTGTAATCGAACTTGAAAATGGGCCAAGTCTAGTCCGTTTCTAAAACTATACTTAAACCTAAAATGCACTTTAGGTAGATCGTGGGCTTAAGTGGTTTGGCTGCTTTTAGTTTCTCAGCGAGAAAATGCAAACAATAACAATTTGCGATTGTTATTTTGTTCATGTTTTGAAGTATTTTGGAAAGATGGAGGAGAAAATATACATAGATTTTTTTTAATAGCCTCACTCAGCCAATAACGCCTGTGTTCTAAAAAAAGAAATAAAAAGCCATGATATCGGTTGGGCATCATAGAATTACTTCAACAAAGCAAAAGGAATTGTTAATGAATGTAAATTAGTTTAAAATATATATTTACAACTTTTTTCTGACTAAACTAGCCGCTTTTAGTGCAATTCCTAATTTTATCCAAAATCATTTCGGTATGTCATGTATTTAATTGACTAAGTTACACGAAATTTCTCGATATAATTTTAAAATAATTGCAGAAATTACGCATGCCAAAGCACCCTACAATTGAGTAAGTTTACAATTTTGTTACTAATAACTCTTAAAAGAATTTAATCAATTGCTAAGATATGTAATACTGGCTTCAAGCAAAAATGCTTAGTTAGTATCTAAGTTGGGGCAAACATTTTTCAGGCTTCCAAATCGATGTATAATGTAGGCAAAGACATATATAGAGCTTAAATGATTCCAGCCAATATCGTTTTAAGTAAATTGAATTTTTACTGTCACTATAAATTGTTTAAGATTTATTTGTAAATTCAATTTTTCAAAAATTTCGAAGCGTTTAACTGCATGTAGAGATAAACGTAAAACTTCATTTAAAAAAAAATATTTATTAAAATCAATAATGATTTTATTTATGAGATTAAAATGATAGTGTTTACATTCGTACTTGAACAAACACCTAATATTTACTTTTAAATATAGTATCAAAGGTTGATATTATAAACTGAATAATTGCTATTTCGGGCAACAATTGCAGCTATTAACGAAACTCAGTTCTTGCAAAATATAAATGGATTCAATCGTGTGCTATCAATTTGAAATAGGAAAACATAATTTTGGGATTTTTTGTCAAATCTAATAAAAATATCCAATCAAACTTGTAAGAACTATATAAAACCGCCATTAAAATAAAAATTTATATTAAGGTTGTGAAAATGTAACAATGGCTTCAAGCCAAAACTCTATAGTAGTCAGTGTAAAGAACAAAAAAATTATATTAATACGAACATATAATTGTAAGCCTTGGAAATCTTAATATTCATTTTTGGATTTAGTTTTTATTAAGAAATTTAAGAAATACTAACATGTAAGCATTTCTGAAAATCGATCCGCTTTCTAGTGCTAATTGTATTGCAACAGAAATAGATTTTTAGGCAGATTGTCTTCCTAAATTAAATCACAACCCAAAATATATAAAAAAATCAACTATGCATTTAAAAATTAATATTTATCATGTTACTACAAAGTTCATCCTAAGCGTGTCAAAAATATTTCAAGACATTTGTAAGCATGTAAAACAAATTTACCTGCTAGAGAAACTATAAAAATATTGGCATATGATCGCAGTCTTCTATCCTTAATAATTATAATCATAACAATGGAATTTCCAGCAATGCTAACCACCATAAGAAGTACAAAGCCAATAACCTGGAGGAAAAACCAAACCTGTTCAATCTCTTCTTTGGATTCATTTAATTGGAATCGAGAACTGGAGTTTTCTATGGTTGTTTGTAAAGTCGAAGTGATTAACATTGTTCAGATACAAATCTAAAATAATGTTGATTAAAATTTGTATTTTGCCTAATAGATGGCGTTGTCATTTCAATTAGATAGATAATTTGATTATTGCAAAGGCATTAAATTCTACTAAATATATAAAATTAAGCACTGGTTACAGTTAATTGAGTAAAAGTGTACCCCGATTTCTTTAACCTAGATGGCAAATTTGATACTAGATCTCAGATGTGGAGGATTCCATAAAATATATATGCTCATCTTTTACTTTAAAAAATTCACGCTATCTTAAATCTCATTATTAATGAAAACCTAAATTTTTAATGAATCACCAACTTTATAATTGATAATTATCTAGACAAAAGTTCTAATAAAACTAATATACTGAATGTTACAAAAAACGATATAATTTAAAAATAACAATATGAAATTTGTAAAAACAAAAATGGTATTTGTCAACTGATGCGAAATCAGAGAGGTATGTAGGCTTGATTGCCAAGTGCTTAGAATTGTCTGGACTAGACCTGAGCGGGGTTAGGATTTTCACTGAAATTATGAACTTGGGCTGGGCTGAGCTTCAATAAGTTAGACCTAAATGAAATTTGTGGCTTATATTTTCAGGAAAGCACAAGTTTATACATGTTATGCAACATGAAGTCTTAGTATTGTATCCGAGCTTTGCGATCACTGTTCATGGAATTTAGTGAGTCCTGGAACTAAGTATTTTATCGAACTATGAAAATAATTGAAGAAATTACCCATAATTGAAATATTACTAATGAATTTGACCAGTTTTCATCAAAACAGAAGTCATACAGTTAGGCCAAAGACTTCATAACACTTCGATCAAGTCAAATGGGATTAAATTGAACCGAGACCATTAGATCCTGGTATCACAGAACCTTATTGGTTTTACCTCATCTTTGTCAATCCAGTAAGCCTGATTTGCAGGCTTGCCTTTGTGTGAGTTTTTCCAAACAAACAACAGGTACAGCACAACACAACAGTGTTAGGCCGGGCGCACACATCATAAAAATGCCGCCAGCACAACACAACAGTGTTAGGCCGGGCGCACACATCATAAAAATGCCGCGCAACAAATTAATGCATTTCTCTTTATCATTACGTACAACATCCATAGTGGAAAACCACAATGTTTCATCATTTTTATTGATTTTGCAGACAATTTCCCATGACCGCTAAGCCTACAGATCAGGGAGCAGCTCCTAATTTTATACATGTATTCGTAAGATATCAATTAACACTAGAAAGACCAAGTTCGTCAAAATTGACGAAATTATAATTTTGTTTACTTGTGTATGCATTCATTAAAAACAACAGCAGGTATATGCACCACCAAATAAACTGATAATCCATTTGAATTTGCATGTATAATTTTTTTTTCATTTTTTACATAATGTTCTGTTTTGAAATGCTGCATGAAAAAGAAACACAAGGAGCAATGGTCTTTCTAGTGTTAAAAAGAGGTTCAAGGATACTAAATTAACTCATTAAATCTTTCTAAATCACAAAGTATAAGTTTTCATGTAATATCACTGGGACTCACGCAAGTCCGCCTTGACAGTTAACCTAACTAAAACTGTTCTCTATTTACAATAAATGTTTCATCTTATATACAATTTAATTATCAATATATTTACGAAATACTGAAAATACTAGACTGGCCGATACTAACAACCGATGTTACATTCAATGAAAATCGTGGTGGGATGGGAAAAGCAAAAAATGGCCGGAGCAAGATCACCTTTCCTATTTCAATCGGAACAAGACACTACTTACTTTTACAATGCCTTGTGCTTGCTATTTACTAAGCTAGAACATGTTTGCGATACACCGAACATTGGAGATTGGTGTTGTCAAAAGTTATTTTTTAAATTATTGCTTTTTCACTGTTAGTCTGTTTAGTTCAGTTCCACTCTTGTCTCTTGTACATTGTCGATGGAAGTATTCGAGTGCACCAATATTATTCTCTGTAAAATCTGGGTTTGAGTAGATTCCAATGTTAATAAAATGTAAAAACCTTGCAACTTGGTACTTTTCAATTATTCTTTAAAGCGTACTTGAGTATTTGATTTTGGTGATCGATCCAATTCAAATAAAAAGTACACGACAACTCAAATTCGCATTAACGATTTTTTTATTGATGCAATAGTTCTGATTTGAATTTTTATTGTTTTGATGTGTTATGTTTGCTACCAGTAACAACTTTTTGGTTTTAGTAGAAATTTTAGATGAAATAGACATGATGGCACAGCTATCACAGACAAACATTTTAGTGCATGTTTAGTAAAACTCGGGTAGATATTTTGAGAATCCAAATATAAACTCCTGTGTATTATTCAATTATCGCTAAATACACTCGCGTAATAGCCCCTTAGAAAAGGCTGATTCACATATAGAACGGGGCGCTTCATCGCACTGGTGCGAATCGTGCTTCAAAAATCTACTTTGCTGTGAAGCGAAGTCTTTTTTCAGGCACATGACAGACCGCAAAACTTCCAGACAATAGGATGGCATTGGATAGGATGAAGAAAATACTTATGGAATGGCATAGATATAGGGGAAAATATCTTGTATAATAGAAAACTTCCAATTTATGATAGCTTATACTTCACTTGTTGCTCTTGTATTTGAAGAAGGGAAGGACATAGACACCATTGCGTTTTAAGTTAACTGGTAATTCCCATTTCGATAATCAGAGAAAGTTTAGTGACTATTTCAGAAGGATCCCAATTAAGACTGGGCCAATAGGGTTTTATGAATATTCAACAATTTCCTTTTTTAGTGAGATTACTGCGCATTTTGGAGTGTAGCACATGTAATACTCTATAAATTCGATTAATTGATCTATTTATTATGCTAGACACCGACGTTAGACTTTAATGACATTTTTACTAAATAATTGCTAGAATTTTTATAAAGTTAAGTGCTATAATGATTAAAAAGCAAAGTTAGAACCGGCCACTTTCCCAGCCGGTTTTTCGCCTAAACATGCCGAGTTTTTAGCCAAAAACTTAAAATTGGTCAAGATCAGAGTCAAGACAAAGACCAACAAATTTATTTTGTAGCAAAAGTTTCAAAAAACTTTTTGAAAAAGAGAACCAAAAATATCACTTGCAGGTTATAAAGCTGTTTTTTTCGTAACGTGGTGTGTGCGAGTGTGTGTCTATATGCAAACCTCATTACATGTAGATTGAATTGGACCGACATTAATAATTCAGTCTCTCACGAATCATTTCAGGGAAGCGGTCACTATTAGATAGTGCTTCCGTTGAATCATTAAGAGCATTAAAGGGGATTTTCTAACGACCAATGGCCATAGTATTTTCTTTAATTTTATAGTTTCTATATTTTTCTATTTAGTTGGGTTATAACATTTTTTGAATATACTATTCTGCGCCGTTTTCAATGTTCTTTTAATGAGGTTAATGAGAATGCAAATTTACATTTTTACCGGGCAAAACCGACGGGCTACAGGCCGGGCCTAATTATTTCGGCCCGTTCTAACTATGTGAAAAATTACTTTTTTACAAAAAGGGTGTAAAGAACAGAATTTTGTTTTCCATATGTTGTTCAAAAATTTATTGCTGATCGTCTTCTTTCATATTTGAATAAACCATCATTAGCAAATGGGTTCAAATTATATAGGTTAGATTAAGGTCAATTCACTTCAACAAACTTTGTTTATTATTTGCAAGCAAAAATGATATCTAGTCAACAGCATTGACACAAAGAGTTAAGCATTGTGGATTTGAACTACTGACAGTTTAATTGTACTCTATTTGTATTGCCATCAGTATTTCATTGTTCTTAAGGTGCAAGAGCATAAAGTAGTGTTCACAATATCAAATTGTATTTAATAAATTCTTAATTTTTTTAATTTTTTTAAAAATTTGCAATGTAGTGTCTAAAAAAGTTAATTAAGACGGGTACTGCAAGTTAAAACTTTATATTCGTTGCCAAATTTAAATTTTACTTTTGATTCCATTATTGCAAGTTCGCCGAAATGACGTTACTTCGCATGTAAAATTCAATGAAAATACCTATCAAATGCTTTTTTAAATACCAAATTACGTCAAATCAATGAAATTGAGGAATAGGACGAAACTTAAAACGTGTGTTTCAAAAATAATATAAAGTCCAAGCCTTAACACGTTGACTACGATTGCCAATTCGATTAATGTTTTGCATTTCTATCTTGATTTTTTATTATAATTCTCCTTTTTCTATACTCAGAAAATGCAATAGTTTGCTAAAATATAATACTCTAAATTTATTGTGAAAAAATATATGTAAAATAGTTTATTTGGGGCATATATATATATATATATATATACCAATACATCCATAAATTATGTACCACTTGGTACATACATGTACCAATTCGTAGTTAACGTGTTAAGCTACTTTTTTAACCTATTAATTGTAAAATATGAAGCATTAAAAATTATATTTTTGTGAAATGACTCTATTAAGAAAGCATTGGTGGTGAAACCATTACATTCCATTTGTTCTAACCCCTCCCTTGCATTTGCGCCTCATATGACGCTGGTGCATTCATGGAAGCAGTGAGAGACCCCGTTTCAGGTTTTCAACATTGATTTTTTCAGGATTAAAATAAAATATTGTATAAGAAATATTTAAAAATGATAAAATGAATTTTGAAGGTTTATTTGTGCAATATTTTGAGGCTCTTGAGGGATTCACTACTCTATTAATTAATTGGCTTGATCATTATTGATATTCTGTGCAAAACTACTTTTGAAGCAGTAGATATATTTGAGACAGCCAGTCATATTATGCGTATATAATAATTATGATTCTATAACGACTCTTTAATAAACCTATAATAAATCTATTAACGTTTTTACGACAATTGTAGGGAATGATTAGACTATGCTAAACTATATTTATCAATATTACGATATCTGAAAGCAGTTGTCTTTTTGTATTAGAACCTAAATCCAATTGTGCTAGGCACAATGCTGGAAAGCCTATTCAACACGTTGTTGTTTAAGGAAATATATAAAAATATTGGCATTTTTAATAGAAATATGCTTAATTTTTTTAGTGTAAATTTCAATGTTCGGTTAAATTTTTTAATGAAACATTTGTTTCCCTCTTTTTACAGCACAGAAGCGCCAAAGTGTAGCAAAAAAATAAATTTTGTATAATTCTGAATTTTTTAAATTTTTTCATCAATTTTAGCAAAGTCTAAGAACTATTAATTTGGAAGTGTTGATAAAATCCGATTATATTAATTAAATGCAAGGTAAAACTAGCAATCTAATCAGATTTCTACAAGATTTATTATACATCTTTGGAATTACTATAAAATTGGTGAATTTTGAATGGAAATTTATTTGAAAATATATACTCAATAAATATTTGAGCATTCTAGGAACAGCAATTTGTGAGTTATGCCTCCTGGGTGTTTGTGTCCAATTCCGTATTGTTCAGTATTTGCTGTCAGATCGAGAAAAAAATTTCAGGTAAGTTGAATTAAATATAATAAAAATATCGTAATGTTCTAAAACCGTAATAACCAGTAATTTTTATTACAAGTCGAAAAATTTAAAATGAAATTCCCTGATATTTATCAAAGGAAACAACTAGAGTCGTAGAACTGGAAGCTGACACTGTTTTCAAGTGTCGAGTAAAAACTGAATTTTATTTTGACAAAATACCAGGCAAAGCTTTCTTCCAGCTGCTGACTTAAAATGAGCATTGTGTTGGAGCATAAATCCCTACAAAGCTAGAGTATCATTAGATATTTAGATAATAGATATATAATGCACTGTTATTTAAACAAAATACGCATACGAGATGGTCCAAGCGCAAAGTCTGTCTTCACACATATTTATTCTTAACACATGAAAAGTAGTTCAACTGCATTCAAAAATAATAATTGAATTTCTGATCGTGCTACATATAGTTAAAGTACTAGTTAAATAATATATTCAAAGAAAAGTGAAATATGAAGAGATCTCTTGTTTAAAATGGAATTCTTCGTTAACAAAATTATGAAAGTGAGAATTAATTAAGAGTCAAAGATCCTACACTTAATAAAATTTTGACTATACAGGTTTACAAGCTAAATTTATTGGAGAATATGAAGACATACCCTAGCTAAGAGTAATGTTTTGAGAAACTGGCGTAATGCTATAATGATTAGCACCATGTATATCTTTGCAAAGCATTTGTAATGTAGAATAACACTTCAGACAATGAAACAAATCTGACAAATTAATTGCGAATTTGGCGGCACACTCAAGTGATGTTTACTTTGTTCAAAACTGTAATTACTAGTTACGTAAAGTTATTTTGTCAACTTTTCATTTAAGAATAAGAAGATTATCGCAGATAAAGTTCGAGTTTTTAAAATTCCGTGTCTTCGAAGGCCCTTTAGTAAATTTCTAATTTTTTGATAGTTTCTTCATTTCATCATCAACAAATCTTCGAAACTATAAAAAAATTTTTACATGCAAAACTATTTCTTTCTTAATCTAATTCAAGATCTTAAGTACTAAGGAATTAATAAAATTAAAGTTGATCATAGAAAATGTTTTTATGCAAGTGTTGAAAAATAGGGCTGCATTTGTCTAAGAAATGCATAGTATACTCATTGGCCTGCCTTTAAACTTCAAGCATATATATGGTCTGATGATTACAAGGAAGCAATCTATCGAATTAATTGAATTTCTGAAGCAACAGAAAAGACATTTATAATTAAGAAGGGAAATCTGTTAGGGTGTATTGAATCAAGATAATCGTATATTTATAAAAAAGGCAAAAATTACAACTGTATACACTTAGGATAGGACACTTAGGATGAAAGATGACCAGCTGTGCCATCTTATCTATTGTTATAACAAACAGAAAAAGGTATGAACTGATCGCCTCATAACAGAGTCCTAAAACAATCCTGTTGAAAACGTCTTCCCCTACGAGACAAATGTGAAGCTGGGATAAGACAGTTCAAACTGTGATCTTGAGACAGTGCGGCTTTAAACATTTTAGCTGTAAGATAATACTGTCGATGTTCAATGCTAATAATGTCTATACCAGAATGTCCAATTATTTTGTAGACCTTCTGTCTGGAATCGGTCGTTCAAATATTTTGGTAATCTTGGAAAAAGTTGGCAGGTGTAATTTAACAGTGTCACAATCAAGGATGTGTACACCGTATACAGCGTGGCAGAGTCCAAGATTGGTCTTAGAATTCTCAGTACAAACAAGCGTTGAGATGCCTTTGCCAAAACGTAGTCAACGTGCTCGTTCCATTTGAAGTTGTTTTGTATCACCACTCCCAACGTTTGAGAGATCGTCTGGTACGCTTAATACCGTCGAGCCAAACATCATCTGCTTTGATGTGGCAAGGTTTAAGAGCAGGAGGTTGTCGTTGCACCATAACCTGTATGTTTTGAAATTCAGACGAAATGTATGCGTTATCGCGTTTCCATTCAGAAAGATCGGTTTGTCAGGTAAGATACCAACCATCTAATAAAACCGGTAGGTAATCCATCCTTTAATAGTGTGTCCAGCAGGATTTTATGATTAATGGTGTCAAAGGCTTTAGAAAATTCATAAACTTGTAGAAGGACTGCATGGATCTCCCTTTTATCCAGCCAACGTGTTACCTTATCCATGAGCGAGATTAAGGCTGTGCTTGTAGATGATTTGTTGATCATCCAGAAGCACATTGTTTTTGACATGTCTTAGTGCAATTTTTTTAATAAGCTTGGCGGGAACAGATAGGAGAGCAACGGGTCTCAAACTCGATAGATTAACCGGCAACGTTTTAGGTATCGCGCTTACGATTCCCAGTTTCCATCTTGTTGGGAATTTTTTCATTGATAGGCTCGAATTAACGATGTGCGTTACTGGTTCATCAAGAAACAAGGAAGCATCTTTGTACAGACGTGTTGGAATAGCATCTTCCCCGGTTGCTTTGCGTGGATTTAAACGGTAATTTCAGCAAATTTAGCAGCTATCTCTTCAAGAGTACAAAGCGGATTTGGCCCCAATAGGGAGGAAAATCCACCAGATTTCCGTGTTCCTCGGATGTCATTGACACATTCCCATATTCTGTCCGCTCTTTTGCATCGCTTGGCCCATGACAGCTTACTATGCTTGATAGATGCCTCCAGTTTTCTAGAATAGTGATGGAACAGCGCATCGCTCTTAGCAAAACACAGCTGCCTTTTCTCATATAAACTCTTTATCAGTGGTGTGATCCAGACAGGATCATTGTCACTTATCACTATTTGCTCATGGAGGCATTTTCACTTATCACTACTTGCTCATGGAGGATAACATTAAGTGATTTTTCTACGATACGGTAAAAAATGTCTAACTTCTGATCCAAGTCCGCATTAGCCACCTTGTGCACAAAATTTTGAACATGTGAGCTGCACATATCGTATAGCAAGTGTGGAATGCTACCAGTAACTTGTGGATTGTCATGTTGCTCAGCGACGCATAAAGAGTGCTTACTAAGTCTCAGAGGCGGTAGAACTTGGCCAGGAGAGTACACGTGAAAGCTGTTGTTGCTAACAGCAATTTGGTCGATTGTTACCCCACCATTGGTTGGCAGCTTAATAAATTATTACATGCCAATTTCTCTCATGATGATATCCAGGTGCGAGTTGGTGAAAGATTGATTAAAGTCGGCCGCAAGGATAATTGTAAGATTTGGATCACCTAGCAAGTGCTCATCAACGATGTCAATTATGAAATCAGCCGTCAAGGATGGCGGAATATATAAACAAAGAAAAAACACTTTACTTTAGATATAACTGCGGCAACTGCTTCAATCTCTCGAAGTTTCTTTGGTAGATTAAGGCGTTGATAATTGCCCATTCGTTTATGTATCCAAACACAAACGCCATCTCCGTCTCGGCCGCGCCGCTCATCTCGTAATGGAGCACCATACGGAGACAAAAAGAAAACCTTGTTTTCATGTTTCTCAGTGCGCAGTCAGCTTTCGCATACAGCCATTATGTCAGCATTTGTGTCCGCACAGAGAAGCTTGTTTCCTATTGATTGAGCATTTGATAAAACCACATGTATTCAAAAAGCAGATCTCAGGAGCTCTATTACAAACAATTGACTTTTTTAAAGCAATCGACATGCTATCTCATCGGTTCATCATTGAGAAGTTATTAATGCACAATTTTCCACGAGGCTTCTGCTTGTTCACATCAGACTACTTATCTAATCGATCATTTCAGATTCGGTACAACGGATGCACAAGTCACCAAAAGCAGACGTCCTCCGGAGTACAACAAGTACTTGGTCCACTAGTTTTCTTGACTTCTACTTTAGATTTAAATGTCTCATTCAACAAACCACATCATCAAATATGGGAATGATATTACTTTCATCATTCCCATACTTATCAATGCTGTGAAAATGAGATCCGAACTGAGTAACATTGAAAACTGGGCAACCAAAAATTGTCTTAATATTAACTACCGTAAATCCTAGCAAATTCTAATGGCAAATGCTCAATTGATCGCTCTAGGCCATATCATATGTATCCAGCAAGAAATTGCTAGGGCTGACAATCGCCTCAAACTTTAGATGGCATAATCACATTGATGCACGAATGCTTCTAAGAATCTGTTTTGCTTCAGACAACTTAGAAACTACTTCAACAACCAATTCATGTTCCCTGTCTTCCCTTCTATAGTGTTATCGATCTTTGATTATGCCTCTCAAATTTTTGTGATGCTCTCCGTTAATCTCAATAAAAAAGTGCAACGGAAAATAAACCACGATCTGAAAAATATTTCTGGAGGCTGTGAACTTAAGATTGTTATTAGAATCAGAAGAATTTATCTAGCGATTAAATTTTTCATCGAAATGACTTCCTCGTCCTGGCCACTTTCGTCTGGAGAAATTCTCACGCAGCTCGAGAAGAAACCAATTCGTTCCCTTTTGCAGTATCTACAAAACCGGACAAATAAAATCGGATTAACATGCTAATAAGTCTTCTTAATTGTATTAATAAACGTTTATTTATCATTATTAATTATATTATTTTATAATTGACATGTATTTAGCAGGCCTGGGAACGGGTCAGGCTTTTTGGACCCGACCCAATCTGACCTGAATGATATGTAGACATGACCCAACACAACCTGACAAGAACCGTCTTGTTAAGTTTGATCCGACTGCACTAAGGTAACAAAAATATATACAATAACTAGCTAATCCGTAGTGGAAAAAATAAATGCTTTGCTATGCAGTGGTTGTCATTCTACAAAACAGTTACATTTAGCACTCATTTCAATTGTTCAATGTAGCGTTACACCTATTCATGTAACCAGCAAATAAATATCAACCATATTGAATAACCCGACATGACCTGATTAAAAGAAAAAGCCTTCAACCCGACCCGAACACTACAAAAAGTTGACCAGGCCCGACTTGTTTTCACCCTCTACAAAAAGTTGACCAGGCCCGACTTGTTTTCACCCTTTGTATTTAGGCAGTTCTTCTGTAAACACTTTTTATAACAACTAAGGATCTTAGAAGACTAGGAAAATTTCGAAAGTATTTTAAGGAACACCACGTACTGTGACTGTGATATTATACAGGGAAATGAAAAAATATTCATCCAGTGCTCCTAAACTTAAAGCCTCTAGAAAACAAATATTCATAAGTCGAAATTCGATAATTTACGAAAATAAAGAAGTACGAGATGATAACATAGTGATTAGATAACAATTATCAAAATAAAGGACTTCAGCTCTTTTGGTAGTAAAGAATTTACCTGACTAGATTACATGGTTTTATATATAATCTTATTTTTATTGAAGATTTGAATATAGGTTAACATAGTCAGGCGCTGAGCGTTTCAGATATATATATATAGAAATATATATATATATATATATATATATGTATATATATATTTATAAGAAACAAAAATATTGAAAGTCCTTTAATGAATAAGCCACACATTCACATGTGTCAACGAATGGAAATATTTCTCCCACGGTCAGTGCTGAAGCTGTATTTGCTTAAAAGAACAATATTGCCATATCCATAGACTTCTAGTTATAAAGAATAACTTTTTTGTTAAGAAATATTTACTTTCTTCTAGTATCGTAAATAGAAATTCTATGAGCATAAATGGATTAAAATTTTGATCTTTCATACAAGGCATTAAATACGTCACAGCCCAAATGTGTAAATCTGTAGTTTTTTATGACAAAATCTTTTAGCAACTCGCTTTTGTAAAGATATTTATGACAATATTTTGTATGAAAATCTGCTTTTTTATTGTAGCTACATTGTCAATAGACATCTTCTTTCTTCATCAAATGCAATTTCTCAAGATTTCGAACATACCATGTGTTAGACCATGGACAGAAACATTCCACGTTTTCATACTACGAGCATTACTCAGCGGGCTGGCCTGGCCCGTTTGCTAATCTGCCCCTAGTACACACACTCCTAAATAAAATAGCAATAAATTTTTTAGGATAGATAGAGCGGTATCGGTATTTTCCGATTTTATCAAAAAAATCACGCTATCGGTCCTATAAAGCCTGGCTGTCAAACGTCAAATTGAAAGTAGTAAACCTTATCAGGTCATTTGAGTACATTTTGTAGGCAAAAAATTTGCCAATATAATAGATAGCTAAAATATTTCAGGCAAGATCCAAATTTTGCGCCAAATATGAAATACCCAATGGTACCAAATTATAACGATGAAACAGTTATGTTCCTGATAAATAATTATGTTGGTAAAATTTATGTCTAAGGGTATGTGAAATTCAAAATGTAAATAAATGTATGATACATATGTTATATTTGATTTCAAT
This sequence comes from Hofstenia miamia, assembly GCA_900660155.1. Lineage (NCBI taxonomy): Eukaryota > Metazoa > Xenacoelomorpha > Acoela > Hofsteniidae > Hofstenia > Hofstenia miamia. Next base: position 1,467,181 of record CABFPE010000043.1, read on the forward strand.
ATTTATTTTGAAATTAAATTAGATTTATCAGTCAAATTCGCTATTTGTATATTACTTATTGTAAAATAATTTACTGAGAATATTACTAAGAAGTTATCTAAATTTGATTGATTCTTAGTGCTAAATCAGCAATGTGCAAAATACAAGAAATACTCTACATAGTATAACCCTACATAGTTTTCTCACAATTTCAAAGCAAAATTTGTGGCATAACAATAAAAAACTGTCATAATTGAGCGAAAAAATTTGGAGGGGCATATTTTAAGCTTTTCTTACAACTGCCCTAATTCAAACAGATAGTCTTTGTACTTACTGGCAAAGCTCGGGGTCCCGATAGTACATTTACATAATACATGCATGTAGCAATGTGGCCTACCATTCCGCAAAGGAAAATTTTAATTACTCTAAGCAAGCGCGAATTTGGTAGTTTGTGGGCTCCCAAAGTAGTTAGGGATTTTTCAGTGGTGACCTTTGCCCATATATCACTAATTTGTTTAAAACTTTGTAGCAAAGTACCACAATTAGCCACATGTTTACAAAATCTAAACTAAGTTTTATTATTTGCAAACTTTAGAAAAATTGTCTTTTCCTTTGTCTTAGCCTAAAGTTCAAATGTAAGGAGACCTAGGGAGTCTTTTTTCTTTGCAAGTGCCCGTTTCATATTTACAACTACCTATTTTGGCCACAACTACTTCTTAGAATATGCTTTGAACCAGAGATAGAAGTGGGGCGGATTTTTGTGAACTGCCCTGCCCCACCCCACAGAATATGTGTCCTGCCCGATTTTCACGCGTTGACATCTGCCCCACATTGCGCCAAGTTTTATATTCTACCACCCCAAATTGGCCTACTAAAAAATTCTGCTCCAAAATTACTTACGATATTTTCTTGCCCCATATTTGTTCTAGGACAATTTTCATTGCACTACACCACACAACCACTGCCAAATATTTTGAATCCCTACTTCCTAGAAGATACAGAATCGATTTTTAAATGTCATCTCTACTATTGCTACCAAAAGGAATCAAATAACAAACGTGATGCATATTAATAACATTATTAATAGCAAAATGAAATATAATTTTAACCTTATAAAATTTTTTATAAAGCTAATATTTTATGTAATACATTTATGCAAGGACAATTGCACTCCTCCCAATGTAATTACAAAGGCTATTGACTACAAATCGGATCAAAGTGATCTTACTAATATCATTGAATAGAATCAAATTTCACTAAGAGCTAAACATGCATATTAATTAATTTTTCAAAACGTGACTAAATTTCCAAGTAAATCAATTTTTTTAAGCAGGGACCTTTGATGTGATAAAATGCTTTTACAATCTCTAAAACTGGCAATTTCTTACTTCAATCTTTCTTAACTACAAAGGTGGTTTTGCCCCACTTTTGCCCCATGGGTACCCACGTTGGAAAAATCTTGCCCCATACCCGCCTCGACCTGCCCCGCCCTAGCCTGCTCCATAGATCGGCCCGCACCACTTCCATCTCTGCTTTAAACTTTGGAATTAATAGATAAAGTTCTAGAAGCTCGCAACACTACGATGACAAAAACTGAAGATGAAGGCTCTGATTATGATGGAAATGAAAAGTCTGATTAAACGCTTGCTTGTAGTATTTGAAGAAGCATCATCATATCTTTCTTACTATAATGTTGAAAATAGTTTCATTGAACCCAACCTCTAGCATATCACTCCATAGTTTTAATATTTTTACGATCTGCCAATTTTGATAATCTCTATAATCGAACTGAACGAGTGAGCTTAAGGTTTTCACAACATTCAGAACATTATGAGATTTGCTTCAGTCATAATTTCTAAGACTTCATATTCCCGATCTGATGATGTATTTACTAAGATAAGCGATTGCTGTTGCTATCAAAGACAACCTTACATACAATAAAGCAGTGAAAATATGGTCTCAAGCTTTTCAGGTGCTATGAATTGTCAAATGGATTGGCATTAACTGCTGATATATACACAGGTCTTAAACCAGGAGCGCCAGTTCTCCGCAACCTAGGAAACCAATTAGCTGTTGCCTTGTTGAAAGCCAATCCTCACTCTACTAGAACTATTCTACGGGGGGACTATGCTCTATAAAGAACACACTCACATTACGGTACAGCATGCTCTCCAAAGAGTAATCGTCAGTTAATTTGGCTGACCTCATCCCATCTCAAGAATGTGGTTTCTTTGAATGGACTTATCAAGATAAGCCATTGCCTCGTAGAATTGCAAGAGTTTCTATGCCATCCAGATGCTTTATCAGCAAAAATGTGCAATTGCAACAATAAATATATGTAACTATCTATCTTGCATGTATTCTAAGAAAATCAACTCAAAAAATATTTAGTAACATTCCCTATAAAATGTAGTAATTTGACCTTTTAATGACGTGTGTAAATTTTCCTAACCTGATGAGGAGGTAATGAACAAATTCTTTGGGTTATCATAAAAATCTGTTTGTATTTAAAAAATAATTTTCAGGTATTATTTAAAAACTATTATTACTTTATATGTACATTTAGAAATCGATTTATTTTAATGCAATTACAATTATTTTCTTATACAATTCTTTTATAGTCTTCCTTGATCCACTATCTACAATATAAAATTTGATAAATCAATTGATAAAGTGACCTTCAGAAAAGAAACTTGCTCTGTTAATGTCAACAACAAATTATTGGTACTTGGTGACCTAATATACCAACTAATTTGATGGATAGTAGTCAACATTACGATATTCTAATAAATGCACTTGATGCCTTTAGCACTCAAATCTCAGTTTCGTTTATTCAGATATTTAATAGAAAAATTTGCTGAAAATCTGCAATCTGATGTTAATGACTATTTTTCTTGGACTACAACAAAATTTTATGAAACAAATATTCGTCTTTATACGCCTTTGCATACAAAGCTACATTTTATAAAATATGTGCTTTACCAATTTGTGTTTCTGGAATATAGCATCTTTCCATAGATCAAAGAAAAAAATTCAAAATTTTGTTTAATTATAAGATAGCCATTGAACAAAGCAAATTACAAAAAACAACTTATTGATGTTCCATTTAGTCAATGTGTTATGACTGGAATATAATCTGAAATTCCTTTACAAATGCATATTTGGAAAAGTAATCTTTCTCAAAAGAAATAATATTTCAATTGAAAATGATAATCACAAACTATGGAAAGCCCTTTTTTGTTTGTAATTGGATTTCATACAAATGGTAGTTTCAAAAGTTGTAAAATGTTCACACTCCTTATCGCTAGAAAACATTCAGCTATTACTGATAGAAGATTCGCGAAGGATGTCAAAAAGTACTTTAGTAGGGTTTTTAAATAATTAAGAGTTAATGAACTTGGTCAATCGCATCGTTTTTTATCAATTGTTGCTAAACCTTTGTTAACCCTGTTTGTAACAGCGTTACTTTTATGCAAAAAATCGATTTTGTCGCGTTTTTTGACAATTTTATGCAAGCCTGTTGAAAGATTTTGAAGGCATTTTACATAGACAAATGCAGATCTATCGAGAGTTGTGTGCTAAAACTTATTCTTACACCTGAAGTGCATGTAAGTATGATTTTTTTTCAATGAAAAACCTAATTTTTCTAAAAATATTCAAATTCTTCCCATACCTCGTTTTCAGATAATGAGGTAGTCTAATACCCATGGTAACAACAGCTGTGCGATTATTGTCCAAGCGCTCGTGCGCAAATTCACAGGGACGGCGCCAGTTTGTGAATCAAAGAATGCTTAAATAAATTTGGTGAAGCTATCAAAGATTTAAAAAAATTCCCATTAGAATTTGGGTGAAACAAAGACCAATAAATCTATCTTGTAGTTGTAGTATTAGTAATGAAATAAATTTGCAGTTCAGCATGAAAAATCGCATGATTAAGAAGGTTCAACAAATACATGTACGCTATATTTAAAGTTGCCTTGAAGTTCAATTTCAAAAAAAATTATCAACATTTAATGCCATGAAAAGAAGTAGGCAAAGCTTCGAATATAGCAAGAAATGGTTGTTATTATTTTCGTAACACTGATGAAGTGTCTTCCCAACTTTGTCAAATGCTATATTGTTCCTATTCGTTGAAAATATCCACATGAATTGTTGGAAGCCCTTAATTCCATTAGATTCTCGATAAAATTTGATAACGGGACCCAGCCACATAGCCAAAAGGAAAATTTAAAAAATGAAACAAAATATTCATAAAACAATCATAGCAAGAATCACAAATTTGTCACCTCGCCAAATGTATATGAAATATATAAACATGTAATACATTTTAAATTTAAAAGAACATGATATTTAAATTTTTCTAATCAGCAAAGCAAGTATTCAGTACAAGTCAAAAGTTTTTTTACAAATATTCCATCATATCATATATAATTACTTTGAAGTTAACATGTGTTATTTAGCAGTCGATAAATTCATATTTGACTTCTGATTGTAGAGAAATATTTTGAAATTTTTTATATTGGAATGGGGGTGTGGAAGAGCGAATAATGTACAAATACTACACCGAAATTTGAAATCTATGATTAATATTTAAATAGAGAAGGGGTATTAATTTTTAAAATTGGAAGTCAACCAAAAATTACTAACAAGTTTGTTTATACATGTGCCAAGTGCACTACAAAATAGGAAAGTATAGCAATGTTAGGATGGGTTCAGTGTTGTTATTCATTATGTAGTTATTAATTCTTTTTTAAGTGAAAAAAAAATTTAGTGAAATGTGATTTATATATTTTTGATTCAAAAGTAGAGTTTTATTCCTTCTTCCTTGTTAAGAAACTTAAACTCAATTTCGTATTAAGAATTATTAAATATCTATTTGTTGTGTATAGGATGCTATCACTTGGTTGTTTCTGCTTGAATTTCCTTTGAATTGATTATCACCTTGCCATTATGCATCCAACATTCTCATTGACTTGCATTTTTCTGGTTACATCACTCTATTAATGAGATGATGAGGTGATACATATAACAAACTTTTTGAATTCATGTAAGAAAGCATTCACTTTTCTGAATAAAGTTACTTATTAAATAGAATCAGTTAATTACCTATATATATATATATAATTCAATCAAATTTAAAATTTAGAAAAGGCCGCTGTACACATAATCTTTGTGCCCAATTCAACACTGAAGCGTCATCTTTACAAACATATTTATTAATTTTTTAAAGAAAATTGGATGTTTTCATTTTAAGAGCACCCTTTACAAATGACTAAATAATTTTTGCTTTATTAAGTACCAAGCCGTTTTGTTCACTTTTTCAAACAATTTTCTCCAATTCTATCTAAGGAAATTTTTAATCCTGGGTTTTTAACACATCTATGGCTAAGTGTGCTTCCCTGCTATGGTGAACATTTGTGATGATAATTATTCATGCGCTTGAAATATATGAAAAAAATTTTTTTCTGTGGAAAATGTTTTTGCAAAAATTTTAAAATTCTTCCTATCCCTAGTACTCAAATAATAAGCGATTCTAAAGCAACAACTAACCTCAACTATGGGTTCGTGCTGGCACACAAATGAAGGATGAAAATGAAAACGAAAACGATTCTCTAGACAGTGGTGTTTTCGGATTTGAATATCTTTATCATTTAATGGGTTATGAGCATTTACTACTTTTTCATAGAAATCATCACAAATTGAAAAAATGCCAGGGTCAGCTAGCGTTAACTGGAATAAAAAATCATATCTAATTTTTAAAAAATTTAGATACTTTAGCTCAATATTAGCTGTCAGCGTATTTTTAGCATAACTTTCTAAGCGGCTTTCGGAGTTTGCCGATAAATTTTATATGTTATGTGCCAATACATATACATAAACGATAAACGAAAGACATGTTGAGGAAGTTCAAATTTCAAAAAATCTATAACAAATAGACAAAAGTGTACTCCAAATGAGTATATAGAAAATTCTTTTACAACAGCTAATATTGTAATTTAATGTAACCGTATTATGCATAGACAATAATATCAAGAATTTCACTTCTAAAATCAGGACTGTTTTTTGAGGATATAATTTTTTTTGGATAATATGCAGTGGTTTGCTTGAGGATGCAATGCCGTAGTTCTAATACGGCTGTATTTTCAACAAATTTTTATTTTGTTAGTTTACCAAAAAGCTGAAAATTGTCTGAAACAAGGGTGATACATATCAATACAAGTATATGAAAACAAATTATTAGAAGTTTAATATCAACAAGTATACATTTTTGATGCTCTTTCATTTCTAAAATCATAACATTTGTAAGATTAATGAAATGAAAATCACTTGCAATGCTCACATTACGTTGTTTACGTAACTGGCTAAGTGCCCTTTGAAATCTATAGTATACAATCAGACTAACTTACTTTTGTTTTGCGCATGTTAATAACCAGAGTGCATCGAAACAATCAATAAATTGGCCTTTGCAGCTGACCTGTAAATGTAATTGTCACCGTTATGATTGAAATGAATTTGAATTGGTCGTCTGCAATTCACGTGTTATTCAAATATTTACAAAAGGCTTCTAATACTAAATTATTTAACTGTTAAAACACAATTAAATGTCACGATTCTTTTCGTTGTTAATTAACAAGCTCTTAATGTGGTTTCTGAAAGCACTTGAAACTTTTCACTGAATCTATACAATGTTTTGTTTCAACAGCAATGGTAAGCTAAAGAAATTAACTATAAACACCAGTCACACAATTAGATTTTCTATTTTCTTATTTGTTATTGAAAATCGCGAATGGAAAATAAATAATTTATTTAAGTCATTTAAAGTTACTTAACACATACTATAAGCCTTTTCCATATAAACGTAAAAAGTACAACATGAAGTGAAAAATTGTTTGTCTTTATTATCCGGCAGTGGGCAACTTGGGTATTGCCTTCATGTCTCTGAGCCAACGTAGTGTGCTGTTTTCCTATACTGTATATTGATATTTCTAAATCACCTGTTAATTTATACATCTTCACTAAATCACGCTTTTGTAATCTTTCAAATAAGACAATAATAAAAAATTAAAACATATTAGTAAACATATAAACAATCGCTTTGTGAAAGTTTCAAGTTTTTACTTTTGTTTATATGTGTTTTCTAAAACTTTAATTCGGAATTTTCAATAGAGCTAAGTTATTAGTCTCTGTGTATTTATGTATATTTTGTAACTATTTTATACACGCATGTTGTACACGCGTACATAAAAAGATAAAGCTATTGAAGTTTTTACAAAGCATATTGCATGAAATCAACTTCTACGATTTCTAAAAGGTGAATTAGTAAAGCTCCAATAAAAAGCTTAATATGCTATTCAATTTATTAATATAATGTGAATTTTTTCGCTATGATATATATGATCATTCTTACTATCAAAATATTTTCGAAGGCATACTTAAATTTTAACATGTTTCGTTTTAAAACATTATTTGTAGCTGAGAGCCTATAATTTGTAATGCATGTTTTTCAATAGCATTATTATGCATGTGTAGACTTGTACAGCATGAGTAGATACAAATATAGCAAAATATACTTGAATATAGAAACAAAAATTTGAAAAATTAGATTTAGGGCTGATCAAGCAGTAACGGAATTTCATTTTCCCTGTCAAAATCGATGCTGCTCATTCAATAATGATTTATTTTTTAATTGAAATGTGTCATGTTTGACTTCTTTTTAGGTTCATCAATGAGACAGAATTATTTTTGAGAAATTCATTTTTCCTTAATCTGTGAAACCAAATCTACTCTGCAACGGATTTTCAAGAAGTTAATTTCACATTTACAAGTATATGCCATTTACATCATAACATACTGTTTCTCTATAAAAAACGTATCCCCAATATGATAAATGTAATCTTCCTTTAGGGTTAGTACAATATCTTATCACCAAATATTGACACACTGGAAATATTTATTCCATTGAAAATTAAAAAACTAATTGGTTCTACATGGTAACGGAATGTCAATGGTCCTGTTACCAGGTATAGATTGTACTTTTTACTAATTTTTATCATTATTTTACATTATTGCATTAATACCACTATAATTAGTGTCTAGGGCGTACATAAATAAGTATATATAAAGAAGAACAGCAAACTTCAATCTAAATTTTTCGCTTTAAATGCTAACTATAGCATGAACAAGCCCTTTCTTAAAAATTTGTGCTAAATGGGGTTTGGGTAATTCGGCAAGAGTTAAACTGGGTAAATCTGTTCTGTTAAACTACGCTTAGATTAACTATTTTTGATATTCCAAGTTTATAAATTCCAATTATAAAAGAATTATTTGCATTGCTGACGTATTAATGATTAGGGACGACCAACTATGTTCAATTGAAATAACTTTTTATGGGCAAAAATTTAAAGAACTAAAATGCAAATACCTAAAAAACGATGATTTTTTTATTTGTCATGCTTTATCTCAATGTTTATCAAAACCAGAAATGAAAAAACCTTCATCAACCAAGTAAGTCGATATTAAATTAAATTAAATTATTTTTTGCAAATGAATTTTATATTTTTAAAGTATGAAAAAATTTAAACTATGAAATGATTACTATAAAAAATTCTTGTAGACACATTAGCATTTATTGATAGTCCGTCAAGTATGCATACTTCTGATTGGTTTCTAACAATGTATAATTATAATGGTAAATTTGTAAATCTAGAAGTTCCTTTCAATATATGTGTGTATGTATTTAGCTCATCATCATATTATGCGATGTTGCGACTATTTTATGCAGCATACTTGGTTAGCTCTAATAATGAAGCAATTTATCCTGTATTGGCAACTGTTTCAAAAATATATTGTACATTCTTAGTTTTAGTGTATCCACAGAAACACTTTTTCCACATATGCGAATATCTGGTTCATAAATAATGCATTCGTAAAGGTTTTCCATAACTATACTTACAAAACGCCTACACATATATTATTTCTGCAACTAATGTGCCTCCGAATTCAATTTGCTATAGCTCATAGGCTATTGGTGATAATTTGATTCTGTAAAAACTAGTATGTTCACTAGCTGTTTTTCCTTCACTGTAAAAATTGCTTCAATAACGTTGTTAGTAAAAGCCACTAAAGGTATGTTTGCTCTGAGAACGAACATCTGTACCAAATCATGATATAAAATGTGTAATAGTTAATTCTACTTGAAGGACGTTTATTATTCCACCTGCACAAATTCATATAGCATTGTTCAATTATAACGGAGTATCATCATGGAGATAATCTATTCAAGAAAGATCCACAAGTCTGGACACAGATGAAATTATGTGCTATGCATGTACTTGTTTCTTTTTAATTTATAGCTTTTTTCAGAACACATCCTACTGATTCTGCTTGGTTTCAGCACTATGGTGCCCTGCTCATTGCTCGGTCAATGTTCGTGAATTTTTGATTGACCTATTTTTTTAGGCCAATGGTTTGGTCAATGAGGAACAGTTGAATGGTCGACAAGAAGTCCAGACATTTCTCCACTTGATTTTAGGATTGTAGACACTTGAAAGGTATGGTGTATTCAGAAAAATGTCAAGTACCTACATTATTTGCAAGGCGTATAGAAGAGACCTGTCAGCAGATTAAATGAAATTTTTCTTGTGCCCAGATTTGCGAGACACTCTGTGTCGTAGTTCAAAAAACCAATTCTAGAGTTGAGACCAAATGTAAAGTTATGATTCAAATAAATGAAATTCATGTTGAAGAAAAGATCTAAAGGAATGTCATTGCATTTTCACCACGCTATTGATAAATAAATGTATTTTTGTGCAATTGTTTGTATTAACAGGTAGAGGAGTACATATAAAAAACAGTAGCAATTTCAATTGTTTAATACTATTTAAAATAATGCGAATTACATGTTACTTAGGATTTTGTTATTAAATTTTGTTTAACTCATATCTTGGCGCATACGTTCAGTGGCTTCCACTAACAGTGGCACTGAAATAATTCTGTTCATGCCTGCCCAGAAAAAATTTACAGTGAAGTGACAAAGAGCTAGTGAAGTCGTCCTTACAGAATTCAATTATCAACAAAAATCTTCGAGCTATATCAAAGTAACGCTATAGATATGCTTGCAACTTATGGTTAGACACATTTAAAAGATTTAGGACTTACCAGGGCCTACTGGATTTACTAACTTTGGCTTTTATAACTGTCTTAAATTTTTTTATGTATATATTCTTAGGATTCGTCAAAAAATATTTATTTTTGAAATATCACAATTTCCCTTCGGATTCGAAAAGATAAACTTATAAAAAAGTTTATGCTGACTTTTACGGAAACTAATTGTAATTTACCGATTGCAAACTGAATTTTAAAATTCTCACTACTAACAATGCATTTTCCCTCATCTTCTGAACATGCGGAATATCTTTGTGTCTTATTATTTAGTTTTGATTTCAGGTAACGAATATGAACTTTTGTATTTATTAAATATGTATTTTTTCAATTATTTTGTATCTAAGCTTTATGAAAACTCATGTAAATTCATTATTTTAGGATCTTCAGCAATGATGCTATTGAAATAGGTAGATCGCCTATATGACTTAATCTGTCATTTTTGGTNGTTTTTTACGACGGGGAGGGAGGGGGGGGTGTGGAACTTCACAGAAGACTACTGTGCTAGAAGCATGTGATGTGATACTAAGCATTTGGACTACTGCAGCTATCCCCGTAACAAAAACACGACACAAAATTGCAACCGATATAGTAACTAAGTTTTATGACATACTCCTGCTAATGATCTAAATTTTATAAAAGACTTGATTTCTTTTGGCCGCAAAAACAACCAACTCTCCAGTGTTGTAATCTGAAGAATTTGAAATTCTAGGTTTGGCATGTAAAACATTGTCTAGAAAAGCTTTCTTGCTTAAAAAAATAATAGAAGTTGGTATAAGTGCCTCACATTTGAAAATGGGACGTCCAAAATGGAACCTGCCTGAAATAACACAAGAGACTGAATTTGCAGACTTTATAGGTACTCGGTTAAGTTATAGTTTAAAGCGTTTAGGTGGTTCAACAGAACACTTAACAAAGCCTGGGGAATAGATTTTTTGGATTCACTTATTTTGTGAGGTTATCCATAAGCTTGATATTATGTTACTACTCACTGAAAAATGTGCTAGCGCAACGCTAGCTACATAGCGTACGAAAAAATTTTGTAAATTTATGTTTCTTTAAGGTTTAAGTAGCAAGCATAAATACTATTTCATATTTATGTGTACAATATCACAGATTTCTTCCAATAAATATAGTATAAAACACTGACGATTTGCTAGCAGAAGTTAGCTGCATATACGCCATCTATTGTTACCTTTTTGTTGAGAGAAAACGCTAGCGCATCGTTAGCTAAAACATTATTAGTATAGAAATCTTAATGAAGAAAGACGATGGTAAATTAAACAATTTTAAACGTAATAAAAGCAAGTATTAAGTGGCATTTGACTTCACTATCCCTATTATGGCTTAAAATATACATTTTTCTACTTAACATTAGTTGTAAAAGTGAATATTAAAATTAACATAAGAATAATTTATGCAAAAGTGCACCAATAGCTTAGAATTGTTTGAAACATACTAAAGCTGCCTTTGACCTTCTGCTTTATCGCAATTTCCTTAAAAAATTACTTTACGATCTAATCAAAATTTAAATATTTAATTTAAATTTTTAATTGCCAAAGTGATTACCACATTGTCAAAAAATACATAAGAGGGCATGTTTACTAAAACGATATTACATAATGAAGACGAAAATTTTTTGTATTGTCATGGAATGTCAATCCTAACAAGTTTGATTTTGCACATGATATTTCTTTTGATTGACTATGCTTACTTATGAATGTGTCTTGCATATGTATTCATTTGTTCAGCGCAGTGTTATACATTCTGTGCAAAGCAATTGTTTCAGCGACTAACAAACAATTTTAATTCAATTTTGATGATTTGTGGAAGAATGCATTACCTAAATTCAGTAATTTGTTTACAGCGGTTGCTTGACTTGATTTAGGCAAAGCATTTAATTCAATGAATTTCGATATTTTAGAAGAACAATTGAGTCTAGAAGGTTTTATTGTCAATGCAATAAATTTCATTATGAGTTTTTTAGAGAATCGCAGACAAAGATTAAAAAATGATCACATTTTTTCAGACTATACTACTACAAATCTAGGCTTACCACAAGGAACTGTATTAGGGCTCATTCTTTTCACACTTTGTCAATGACATTTCAAAATCCTTGACAAATTGAACTATTTACCAATATGCAGACGATACTTGTATATTACGGACAGCAAGAAATCCTTTGAGGCAACCAAACATTTGACAAAGGATATTTGAAACCTCGTAACATATTTCAATCGTAATAAACTAAAAATCAATTCTAACAAAACTCAATTTATCATTTTTTCATCTAAAGAACAACAAAAGCTTACTGAAAATATTAAAATTAGTGTATGTGATAACGAAATTAATCAAAGTAAATGCAGAAACAATTTAGGTGTATAAATAGACAATGATTTAAAATTTGATAATTTTTTCTCTCAAAAATTGAAAAGATGGCATCTGGAATTAAGTATTTGTACCATTTGCGTCATATAGGAAAACCGTCTCAGGTAGAATTAATTCATTCATTTGTCTTAAGTCAATTTAATTACTGTGCATTTGTTTTCCAAAATCTCACATCGCAAAAACGTTCATCACTAGCAAAAATATTTAATTGGGCATTTAGAACACTAAATTATATTGAAAAACATGCATCCATAGCGCAATTAAGATCATCATATGATATCTTGGCCCCGAGTTACTTTATTCAGTATCAATCTTTATGTATGATTTACAAATTTATTCATGAATTAAGTTCATTAAGTTTTCTTAATAATTACATCAAAACCAATAAAAGAAGTAAAAAACTTTTTAGTATCAATAATCGTCAAGACTCATTTTCTTTTAAATGTTCAATCTTATGGAATGAAATAAAATGTGAAAAAAACTATAAACACTTCAAGAAAAAAATTAAAAATTTTTTATTAAATAGGCAATCATTATTGGGCATAGATCATAAACTCAATGCATGGTCGAATTACTTTTAAAACTGCCCTTTAATTAATATTGGATATTTAAATAGTTTTGTAAATATTTTTGTCATGTGTTCGTTTATAGATTTTATATAAATTTAATATACATTTAAGCAATAAATTTGCTTGTCGATGATTTGGTTGTCGATGAATCTGAAATCAATTGCTGGAAGTATTTTAACATTCTTGGAGATGATATTGCAGCTCTCCACAATCTGGATTTGCGCTAGTGTGTGTAAAGTAGATAGCTCGTAAAATTATGCAACTGTTGCCTAGTATATTGATGATGCTTTGAAGAAAATTAAGTTAACAAGGAACAATTTTCTTTTGCTACTCTCTGACGCTGCTGGTACATATATAATAGTTGCTGCTAAATGTATTAAGAACCCTTACCAGAGACTTCTTGGTGTGACATTTACTCCATAAATACCGTTATGGCCGTTTTCAGATAATGTAGAATTAATAGATAATATAATAGTGTTCTTTTGGAACTAGTTAACAAAGAACAATCCCCCAAATATTCTATGATTCAAGCATACAACGACTAGCAGTGTTTTCACTTCAATGAAGATCGATGCACACGTCGGAATTATATCCAATTAATAATATAGCAAGCTTTTGCTGAATATGCCAATTGTGCAAAGGTACGACATGTTCCGTTGAAAGAAGCTTCTCTCCTCTGAAAAAAATTCGCAAAGATAACAACTTTCTGCCTGAAAACTTTGGGAAATATCATTTTAAGCACTGTGTTGATAAATAAAATTGATTTTACCCTTAATCCCCAGTTTTTTCCCTAAAGTCGAAATTGAACAATAGTTATGTCAAAAAATTGTAGTTTTTGGGTCAAAATTGGGTCGCCTTAGTCAAAACATATCTCTTCCGAAAAATAATAACTACTAATTTTTTCATCCCCATCCCAGTACATTAATATTATGATCCTAGATATGAGATCAACATAATTAAATGTTTAATTATTCGAATAATAAACATCGTCTGTACCATTGGTATGCTACCAGATTAACAAACGTGGTATCGCTAACGGAACGGTACTGAATCTAGTACTCCTTTAAGAACCCCTAGTAGTACCGGGGCTTCAGCATAAAACTTTGTTTTTAGAAAAATTGATTTACTATTTTGTGTTTTTTGGTTTTTAACGTTTTGAGATACTGGCATTTGGTTTTTGAGACATCGATAAATTATTTTGTGTTTTCTTGATTTCTTTGTTTTGATTGGAAACTACCATTCATTAATTCAAACATTTAGCAACTTAAATAAAATATTTCCACTATATATAAAAAACTTCAAAATCAAAATTGACTTCTTTAGGAACACCAGATATTTTCCCGAACAAAGATAACATCCAAAAATGTATAGTTTGCTTCCATTCTATATAAATATAATTGTGGAGAATGCAAATATTCTTATATCGTAGAAACAAAGCGACATTTTATGACAAGAATTAATGAACTTTTCACCAACAAAATTAGATGAATAAATTCCCCACTTACATTCAATCTCATTTAGTTGTTAATGTTAGAAAATTGAATTTTAAATAATGCCTGAAGCATCGTGACAACATTTTTTCTGGGTCTGATGGAAATTTTTCCTAAATTATTTCAATGGGTTTTGATTTGGTTGATTAAAATCGCGCTTCGATGAGATGGCCATTTCTATAGACAGCTTTGTTTTTAATGTAACTATGTGGACTAACGACATGATACAATTACTTGAATTATATTATTATTGGATTCTTTAAAAATATTGTTATAAATTGTCATATTTTCAATAAGACAACGAATTTTTTGTTTAGTTGCAATTATGGCATACTAAATATTTAGTAGGCCATGTTGCAATTTATAAGATTCATAGAGAGCTTCTTTTCTTTTCTTATAATTTGACTAAAATTTAATTGTAAGAAAATGTTGTGAACATGTTAGCTAATGCAGCCAATATTAAAATTTCTATTGAAAATTATTTGCAGCTTGAACAGCTTAGAAAAAATTGTCAATTTAGTTAAATGAAAGAATTGATTTTAACATTTAAGAACTTCCCTTCTAAAATTTCAAGCTCTACTCGTGAGATTCTAAAGGACCAATTTTAGGAAGCTTCTAAGTTAAAGGGTGCACTTAAATCGAGCTTATCTTCTTTGGAATCCATTTGTAAAAGTGCTTACTCACACCTTTTAAGTTTGCATTGAAATAAAAATAGATGCATGTACATAATGAATATACTAGCATTTCAATAGGTGGCGTCACTGTAAATTTGCGGATTCGGTGCAAAATGTCAGTACTTTGTTATTTTGTTATGTTGGGCTCCCAAAATTGAAAATCAAAATTTAAACTTGGGGGCCCAAATTTGTTCAAAATTTCTAATAATAGTTTTTATTTATATCCTTGGACAATATATCATTTTATGCCATTTGGGGAAATATGCGCCCGAACTCTTTCAGTGACGCCACTGATTTCAATATAAAACCAAGAGTAGCGTTCTATATTCACTCATCACTTGAGTTGAAATCCTTTACTTGCTTAATTTTATTTACTGTAGCATTAGCACTCTTTGGTTTGAACCAACATGACACTTTGAGCCTAATCAATAATAATTACTTAGAAAAAACGAATGCTTAATATTTTGGGTTGATTTCTCATAAATATTTTAGCAAATCCATGCATTCAAGCAATGAATGTCCAATTCATAATGAAAATCATCAGTGCAGAGAAGAAAATGCTTTGCTACAAAATAGCTACGAAAATTATCTACTAAGCAAGTAAATTTCGTGAATCAAATTAAGCTACATACAACGCACTACATGTATATATACATTTGCAATTGTGTAAAAGAACATCTTTGTTAAGGTAGAGGAGCAGATAATTAATGTATTTTATATATTCCAGAACTGAATGCATGGCAATAAGAAACCTATAATATTTTTATTAATTATGTATGTTCCATCTGTATATCAATATTCCCTTACATAGAACAATTTATGTCAAACTTGTCCTGGTGACGTATCTTATTGAATTTTTTAAGTTGAGTGATTTGATGACAAAAAGTTAAAGCAATATTTTTCCAAATAAAATATTAAAATGTATTGCAAACTATTAATAATATCAGAAGAAATCAGCTGAAGAGCATTGAGGTTTTTATTAATAATTCAATTACAATGACAAATGAGAAGGATCTTATTTACTAATGTAACATCGCTGCTGGTTGTTATTATCGGCCAGTCTATTGTTTTCAGTTTTAAGCATGTATTTGTAAATGTGTTGATAATGACATTGTTTATAATACCAATTAGGTGTTGTAAATAGAGAACAGTTTTGTGAACAATTTTACAGAGTTGAATGGCAAGATGGGAATGCGTGAATCCCAGTGACAATACAATATCGTGCACAATTGCATGCAAAATATATTTAAGTGCAAGTTGGGAAATAATAATTCGTTTTTTGGCATTCACAGAATTGTTGTGGGAAAAAATTATAAATTTTTTAAGCAGTTACGAAGTTAAGCCTCCTGCAACTACCTTATTTATTTGATACAAAACAATTTCCCTAATTACCGATGAAGAAATAGATTTTTCAAATTTTTTAATTTTCTAAATTTCGTAAGCACTATCTCAATAAATTATAATTTCATTGCCAATCTAAACTCCTAGGTATTCTAAAAAATTGTTTTGCTAAATTTCTTCATCGTATGAACTTTCAGTTATTTTCTTTAAATAAAGGTCTAATAGTTGCCACATGACGTTGCCCAAACATTGGATTTTCTTGTATAATTTTGTCTTATATATTATTTGAAAAAATTTTGGCAAGTCCTCCAATATATTTATGACGAATTTACAAATGTAAAATTTTGACCAACTAGATAAAACAAATATAAGAAAAACAAGTTGTTTATATAAATCTTGTTAGATGTTACTACTAATAATTAATGAAAGTGTGTGTTAAATATTCATACAAGCTCACACGGGCATCAAAGTGAATTTCTTGGAGAAAATTAGTCGTACTTCTCTTCAAAATCTGGAATTCTATCAATATGATCTTTTCTAAACATTTTTAAAAACGAAAACGCTTAAATTAAGAGCCGTTTATCAAATTTCTCATGTTGGAAGTAACAATATATAACTACATCGAATATTTAAAATAAAAATAGAGAAATTAAGCTAAATTCATGTTTTTATCTAAAAAGATTATCATTTCAAACATATGTTAGTTAGTCAACTAATTTTAGTTTATCAGATTTGTATGCATATTTTTATCATATATATTTAAACATATTTATAAATTGTAATTTTAATGGGCTATTTAGCATTCATTTATAAATCATTATTTAGGGTTCAATACTATGAAACATGTATCAACAGTTGGTTTTGTCAAAAATGCCTATATCAAAGGATCCATTTCTTTGCCAAAATCTATCTATTACAATTATCGTATAAATAATAATGTATAAAATTAGAATATCTTAGTTATGTTTGTAGCTTGAAAATCTAAAACATGGCAAATATAATCGTTTTGTTTTGATTCAGAATAAATTAAAAGATTTGCATTAAATTCTCATATCAAAATACTAAATATATTTTCCAAAATTGCTTATTCAATTTCTTCAATTTTCAGGCTACAAGTTCAGAGAACAGATTTTTATTTAGGCTATAGCAATTTCTTATGAAACCGTTGCCTTAGGAATGTGAAAAGGATTCCAATGAACTTCAATTATAAATCTATAAGTTTAAATTTAAAAACTTAGGTAGTTGTATCATCAAACCCCCAATAAGTTCAGATCTATTTTTAAAATATATAGCAAAAGTGTTAGAATTATATATATATATATATATATATATATATATATATATATATTGCGTTACTTCCCTTTTATTCACTGCAATTTCACTAAAAATTTTGAGTACTAAAATATATAAGTTTCATTTTCTTGAAATTATTTAGTACATCAATAACTTATTTACGGAAATTTTTGACAGATAACTTTCAATGTCCTTAGAAATACATACCCTTTTTGAGGGAGTCATGTAGGGTTATATCAAAATGCCAATATTTCAAATAGTAACATTTATAGTGTTACAAAGAACGGCAACTGAACAAGACAACGTTAAATGCGATTCATCCCCACTCTTTTCTTTCAAACTATTAAAGATATAGTAATGAGCTTTGGCACATTGAAAGACATAGAAGGAAATCTTTGCCAATTTTTAAAAAATATATTCATTGGTTTCAGTTTCATATGTAAATCAATTTCTGACGTCACAAAAAAAATAGAGGTGACGGAGACCCTAGATTAATTGAGCATTAAAAATAGAAGAAAGCAGTTTACTTAGCTCATACGCCTTCTAGTTAGTGTCAAAACAATAATACAAAATTTCACTGTGGACAACCCCCTCACCGTCACCCCTAGGAGCTGTAATTATTTACACGGGGTTCAGCATCAATGCCTCTAGTAAATTAGGCCACCTTCTATATGATATGTAATCTTATTTATTCATTATTGTTTTACTGTAATCAAAATATAGCACCCAATGTAAATTTCATATTTTAAATTGAAGCTTTCATAGTGAATGAATTATCCCAATAACTACATCAATTTAGCCGTTTATTTATGAAGGTGTGATTACCATTGTTGTATTTAATAGTCTTTGAAATTGTTATATGATGATTTTTCGTTTTAATTTCAAAAAGCTATGTTAACAACGATAAATCTATAAAAACTGATCATAGTACTAAGGTATAAAGGGCCGCGATGCCGCTATTTTTTCACATTAACATTTTTTTAACAACCCTGATCCTTAATGATGACACAATCAATTTAATTTTATAAATATATCGATACCTATCAAAATATTGACTATTTTAAATGCATGTTGCACAAAAACTTTTGAATTTTTAGCTAGAATGAAATTGTTCAGACCCCCTTTGACACAGGCCTCTCTCAAAGAAATTATTCTGCTTTAACTTTGTCTTCATATATATATATATATATATATATATATATTGGAATACATTTTATCGATTCGAATTTCTATTTGTTACTATAATCTAGGAGTGCTATTTGTCGACCAAATTACAAGCTTTGCATATTCTCCACTGTGAGAATGTTGCATAAGCAATTTTCAAGTTCAGGCTGGATATAGGTTAAGCATAGCCTATATTAGATGAGAAATCTGCGATAAAATTCCTCAAAATTGAAGAACAGGTAAATCAGAAAATTTTATTATTATATGTATGTATATGTTGTTCGTTTCGGGAGTAGAGTTAGACTATAGAGTATATTTCTGGGATTTTCTAAGCTTTTGACTAGTGCTTTGCTCCTGTTATCCATGACATCCTTCTGTACGTAAACTTTGCTTTTGAAACCCAATCTGTTAAAGTAACTGTAACTAACAATATTAACTAATCCGTGTGCTCATTTGTATTATATTAGGGGATAAAAATTGCTTATTTAACAATTACTCTTTCAGTAATTTTTTGAATAGTTCCTAGTTATTTGCAGATCTAATGCTATATGGAAGCTTGTTCCACATTGTTGAAGCTTTCATAGTGAATGAATTATCCCAATAACTACATCCATTTAGCCGTTTATTTATGAAGGTGTGATTACCATTGTT
This sequence comes from Hofstenia miamia, assembly GCA_900660155.1. NCBI lineage: Eukaryota > Metazoa > Xenacoelomorpha > Acoela > Hofsteniidae > Hofstenia > Hofstenia miamia. The sequence continues at coordinate 1,486,891 of CABFPE010000043.1, forward strand.
GTATTTAATAGTCTTTGAAATTGTTATATGATGATTTTTCGTTTTAATTTCAAAAAGCTATGTTAACAAAACATGGCGAAGACATTTTCAGATTATTTTTGATATGGATCGCAATGTTATTTAAGTCAATGGTTGTATCAAAATATACGTATTCTTGTTACTTGCTAAACAAATCTATATGAAAATTCTAAAAGAAAAATATATAATATTTTCAATTGGATGAACAAAATTATCAATAGCAATAATAATCGAATTAAAAGAAAATTGGCAAAAGATTATATGTTATTATATCCAGGATGCCGCCACATTTACTTTTGTCTGTGCGGTTTTGGTCTATAGCTGTGTACTCACCTAAAATATAATATTAGACGTGGTAGTACATATCAATGCAAGAAATTTAGATGCAAAATTATGAAGAATTCATTCATAAATATTGCAGTAAAATTAAATAAATTGGATAAATATATTCGTTCTGAAAAAAAGTTTCAATTCTTTAAAAAGAAAGTGACTAATTTTATCAAGAATGCTCCAGCAAAGAATTATCTTACCAGTCAAAGAATTACTTCAATAAATACAAATAACTAAGTACATCATTCTTCTATTATCAATCTAAAATTAATGACTAAGAACTTATTTAACTATCCATAGAAAATACTTTTCGAAACTAAAATGAACTATTGTAGTAACCAAGAAATATTACTATCTTTACGTCTGCAACAAAGAAATAGAAACAATTCAGTTAGTACTTAATAGTGGCTTTTTGTACACTTTTGCTCTATATTGTAGAAAGCGCTAACTTTATTAATAAATAAATTAATAAATTAATAACTATGGTTTACACTTTCATGCTTTTTTATTATAAATAGTGTTCTTAAAGCCCAATTGAACATAAGCGTAATTCTGTTTAAGTTAGCTTTGCTAATTCCCAGAAAAATCGAACTGCAATATATGTTTTGTGTTGTAATAAAAGGGTGGAATATGCTAATATGATTTGTAGAATCTTTAATATGAGATAAGCTTTTTATACCAGACGTTAGTTTCTGCGATTAGATAGAAATTTCATCATAAAAATTTAGATTTTCATCAATTGTTATTCTCAGGTATTTAACTTTTAATGTAGACTTCGTTATTTAATTTTGTATTATGATCATATGTTCTATGTTCACATTTTTAAAAACTTGTTTCTAAATATCATAAACTTTGTTTTATCTATATTTCGTTTTAGGTGATTGTTTTTAAAATAGTTTTCTATTGAGTTTGAATCAATTTCTAATTAATTCATGCAATATTTTACAGATACGAAGTAATTTACTGTATTTTTAATGTCATTTACATAAAAATTGAACAGTGTTGGTCCAAGTATGCTACCCTGTTATACACCTTGCTCTTTATAAATATAATCTCAGTATATGATAGAAATTATTGTTCTTTGTGCTCTGCCCTGATGGATAGTTTTCTATAAACTTATTTTTTATTTTTAAAGAAAAATTTTGTGGTTAATGCTGTCAAAGGCTTTACTTTGATCAAGAAGAAGTATTGCACAATATTTGGCTTCAATTAATGCATATCTCATCATTTCAATGCTGTTACAAACAGCGTTATTCGTAGAATGGTTTTCTCTGAACCCAAATTGATTGTAATACAAAATGGAGTAAACTTGAAAAAATCTGGTTATTTGAAATTTTCTCTATGATCTTACTGAATGGATTTTGAACACTTATTGGACGATAATTTCTTTTTTATATATTGGCGTTAGATCCGCTTTTTTAAACAGTTAGTAAAGGAATTTGTTATGATGCACATATTTATTACATACGTGATATGTTCCAGGTACTTCAACAATAAAAATGGCAATTCAGTATCATCCTGACGAGTTTTTGTAGTTTAAATTTTTCACAATTCTTCTAATGCATGCTTCAGAAACCAAATTGAATGTAAAATTAATGATCGTATTGGAATTTATCTCATTTGCATAAACTTCAGTAGAATTAAAACAAAAGTTTCCAAATTTCGAAAGTGTTATTTAGAAGCATATCGTTTGGTTGATTTAAGGTATATAAATAGTCCCAAGAGATGTTATCTAGAAGTTTGTCAAATGGTCTAGTTTTAATGTATTTGAAATTATAGCTCTTCACTGTAATATCCGTGATATAGAATATAATTGTGGTCTGAAAAGATATCAGTATTTGTTAGCATTAAATCAATTAGATTTTTATTCCGTGTTGGAATCGTTTGATTTATAATATCTAAATTATGAGCATTGGCAAAATTGTTAACTATATCCTTTTTCCATTCTTTGAAGTAATTCAAACTAAAGTCTCCAACGACATAAATATTTTATAAATTTAAAAGTATTTATAGGAATTTATCGACAAATTGATGAAAATTAGGTTGTGATTAGAGGTCTGCGGGACTAGTTATATTTGGTCCCAGTCCTATCCGGCTCCGGTTCCTGTTCCAAGGCATTTTTTGGTCCCAGTCAAAGTCTCTGTTTTGTCCCGGTAGTGACTAGCATTGTTAATTTTGCTATTGCACATTGGGTTAGAGATTCTTTAATTGACAATGAAAATAAAATTTAATATACCAAAATTAATATACATGTATATTGCATTATTTCTAAGCAAGTGAAATGTGTAATGTTTACAATACTAGGCTCAGAATTCTTGATATTAATCACATATAGGTATCTGGTCCCGAAACATTTGTTCCCGGTATCTTGTCCCAGTCCCTGTGGGACCAAATACTGGTACCGCACACCTAGTTGTGATTTACAATATCTTGCGCAAAAATTAACGAAATCCAAAGACTATGTGTGAATTAAATGTCTATAGAAAATGCGTGGAATTGATTTGTAGGTCCTTCTGTCGAAGTTGAATTTTTTTCAGCCAATCAAAATCTGTTGAATACGCGCTGTACAGGATATAAGGCTGTTGCACAGGCTTAATAAGCACTGTGATGAATACTTCGTTTAGTTCGTTTTACTGCTATCCAAGACCCTCTCAAGAATATATTTATTTTTTTGCTTCCTTTGCTTGTCTTGGTATGATAGGAAATGGTTTGGTCATATTAGCAGTATTTAAACATAAATGGATGCAAACAAAAACTAACTTTTTCATTTGCAACTTGGCGATATGCGATTTCATCACATCATTTTCACTATTATTGTACAAAGTTTTCACAAAGCCATCAATGCCAACGGCCACACCTTGGGTCCTTCGCGAAGTTTACTGCAGGGGTTTTGCTTCAGAATACTTAATATGGTCATGCTTTTCAGCCTCATCGTATACGCTGCTGGCAATTTCGTTTGAAAGATTCTTCTGCATAATGCAACCAGCAAATTTTAAGTCAATTTTCACCTACAGACGCATGACATTCCTGCAAATACTGATCCTTATCATTTGCTTTACAATAAATTTTTACAATTTCCAAGTATGCATTCCTGATCCCTTTAACCAGGATTGCATATTTAATCCTGTTGGAAATCATTTATTAGATTTATATGCTGCATTTTATTCTCTTTTTGGGGTAGTTGGTGTTCCAACATTCGCAATGTTTTTTCTATACATAGCGATATGGAATAAGCTAAGCAGCTTGAGCAAAAGTAAATTTCAGGAAAAAAACAAAAAACTTGTAAAGATGCTGTTTTCCGTAGTGTTAATATTTTTTGTATGCTGGTTTCCTGATTGCTTGATCTACGTGTTTTTCCGCCTAAAACTTTTCAATACACAACTTAACACGTGGTATCACAATGCTGCTGTAATTTTAGCGTTTAGTAACTCCTGTCTGAATCCAATATTGTATGCCTGCCAGAGCACACATTTTCAAAAGGCGTTTACAAACATTTTAACTTTTAAGAATTCAGCAATATCATAATTATAGAGAAAGGCCATAAAAATATCATTTAATTCAAGATGATATTGATCTTTCTAAAAATTTTATAGCTGGGGTTAATTTTTGCTCCTGTGATTTTTGAGAACTCCAGGAGATCAGGACACTAGGTTTTTTGAGAATTTGAAAGTGTTTTTAAAACTAGATATTTCATGAAGAATTATAGTTTATAATTTCAAGTTCTTCAGGACCAACAATAATATTTAACAGAAATACTCACCATTATGTGGGAGTACATTTACCAATAGATGTGCTTACTATAAGATTTTATTTCTAAGAAGCATTGAGAAAATTCTTTGAAAATGTGGTGGTGTAATTACATTGTTATTTTAATTTGCTTGGAAGCGATTTTTTTAACTAATGTGCTTGCTATATCTTTTTTTCAAATTTAATAACTTATTGTACTATATATAAGCAATTGTTGGTGAATGATTTTTATAACATTCTTGCAATTACCTTTTTAATATTTTCAATTTTGATAGTAAATATAAATAGTTTGTGATTAGATAGAGCTAATATATGTATATATATATATATATACATGCATATATATTTATATATATATATATTAATGTTTATAAATATATATATAAATATATATATATATATATATTTATATTTCCATTTATATATATTTAATCAAAAACTTCGTGAGAATAACAAATAATTTATTTAAACTTGTAAAATAAAGTAAATTTGAAAAAAGTTTTCAAAGACATTTACTTCAATGTGTTTCCTTATATAGGAGAAAGCGACATTTTATGTCAAGAATTAATACACAACTTTCGGGACTCCTAATATCAGAATTTTATGCGCACATGCCAAGAACGAAAAAATTAGTGTAATTATCAGAACACCTAATGCCAAAATCAGAGAAGCTATATATTAGAAATGGAGAAATTATTGAATATATAGAAAAGCAGTAGTTATTTTTGACAATTGTTTCGGCACATGCAATTAATATACTGTAGTGATAATTCATTGGTGGATCTAGGGGATTCTTAGGCTGCAATCCCTTACCAGCAATTTTTTTCACATTATACCGTCTGCGTTTGAGAAAACGATAAAACTTTTGTTTGCTCTCATTTCACCCCGAATTTTGCATTTTGTGGGTCCCAAAATATTACAAAACGATCATTCTAATAAATTCTAAGAAATCTGATTATTGCAGACTGCATATCGATTCCATTTTTAGTGCTTATAATAGATGTAGTAATTATTTTTTTGCCTTTGCAACTGACGGATTTTGAAAACTTCCTAGTGAAATAAGGTTAACCAATCAAAATTGCAAACTTCAAATCTTTCTAAAAAACAGATTATTTCAGCTGTACTGTGCATGAAGCAATGTTGAAATGGATGCTATTCATTCAATAATGATTTATTTTTTATTGAAATTTGTCATGGGTGACTCCTTAGTAGATTCATCAATGAGACAGAATTTTTTTTGAGAAATTCATTTTTCTTTGGTCTAAGAACACAAACTTAGTCGGTAATGGAACTTCAAAAAACTAACATCACTTTTACAAACATGAACCATTGACTTCATAACATACTGTTCCCCTATAAAATACGTATATAATAAATTTTTTATTCATTTAAGGTTACACTATCTTATCAGTAATTACTGGCATAGTTGAAATATTAATAACAGCTTTAAAAATAGTTCAGCCATGCATTGACTTTATTACGCATGGCCAAAAATGTTGACTATTCAATAAAATTTGTTTATTTGTTTTCTCACACTTAATATTAATATTGAATTCATTCCATAAGATTGAACATCTGAAAGAAAATACATCTTGATGATTACTGATGCTAAAAAGCGTTTTATTTTTAATATTGATTTTGATATAATTATTGAGAAAACTTAATGAATTTAATTCATGAAAAAAATTATGAATCATAGATATTATATGATAAACATAATTGCGTCATAGACTCATGCTTTTCAATATAATTCAGTGTTCTAAATGCCCAGTTAAAATTTTTTTATAGTGATGAATGATTTTGTAGTGATGCTATATTTTAAAAAAGAAATGCAGTTATTAAGTTGACACGGCACAAGTAAACTAATTTGTTCCATATGAAGTGCTTCGTACATGACGCAAATTGTACAAATATTTGACTCCAGATGCTATCTTTTTCATTTTTTGAGAAAGAAAATTACTAAATTTTAAATGATTGTCTACTAGTATACCAAAGTAACTTACACATGTGCTTTGAATAATTGTCATTGACAATAATTTTAATGTTTTCAGTAAACTTTAGATGAAAAATAATAAATTGAGTCTAGTGAGAATTAATTATTAGTCTATCGGGATTGAAATATGTTGTGAGATTTTTAATATCTTTTGTCAGATGGCTGTATGCATCCAAGGGATTTTTTGGCTGTTTTTAATATGCAAGTATCTTCTGTATATTGATAAATAGTTCCTTTTTCCAAGGATTTTGATATATCATTTTCACATAATGAAATAGAATGAGCCCTAATACAGTTCTATGCAGTACATATAAACTTGTAATAGCATATTCTGGAAAAATGTTATCAATTTATACTGCTTGTGATTGCTTAGAAAACTCATAATAAAATTTATTGCATTGAGACTAAAACTTTTTCGTCCTAATTTTTCTTCTAAAATCGAAATTCTTTCAGTTAAGTACTTCACTTGAATCAAGTAAAGCTACTGATGTGAACAAATTTGGATTTAAATATAATTTATTCTTTTCTGTAATTGATCAAATCGCATCAGATGTGCAGAATTTTGGTCGAAGTCCAAAATTATTACTTGATAAGATTTGATTTTTATTAATAAACTTGTCCATTTGTGCAGTAAAATGAATTTTCAAATATTTTTTAGAAAGGTTGTGTTAAGTTAATTAGTTGATAGTTCATGGGATCTAGCTGATCTCCTTTTTAAATAACGGTGAAATATCAGATGGATTTAAAAGAATAGAAAAATCATTATTTATAATAGTTTGATTAAATGCTACAAGCAAGTATTCAAAAAATGTAAAAATATTTTATCTACTCAATACGGTAGGTTACTATTTACAACAGTTTATAGCTAATAGCAAGAAATTATGTTGAAATTCAACTGTTCCTTTCTTATACTTTTGAGTTGTTGGGATGAAAGTTTCTATTTTATTCGAATTTAAAATTGAATTTACTCCTATTTTCAAAAATTCGGTTTAAATTATTTGCGATATTTTACTTGTTCTTGTATGTCCAATTTTCATATTTAATTGCTTCAATACTAATATTTAGTCCTTTAGTTTTCTTAATGCTTTTATTAAGAAAATTTCATTTTTTTCTACATTTCTTTAGTTATTTGAAGTAATCCTTTGCCTTAGATTTCTTTTTTATTAATTGCTTATTGCATTTATAATTAATCCAATTAAAATTGATTGTTTCTTAATCATGTCAGAATCGTGAGGTTGGTTAATTACCGGTCCAAATTCAGTGCTAAATGCTTAAATGTCTAAATAATGCATGTATAAATGACTACTATCTACTAAGCAATTTAGGCAAAATGTTTTAATAATGCCACTAATACGCAACACAATTTAAATTGCAAGTAGAAATATTATTTCATTATTTATGATTGAAATGAAAAATGTTTAAAAAACAAAGTAATTAAAATATTCATATATCTGGTTAAGAGCAAAAATATCATAATGCAAATGATTTTCTATATTTTTGCTCCAGTAAGTATAGTATTTAATTGTTGGATAACTTTCCAAATAAATCGTATGTGATCCAGAATGTTAATCATTTTATAATATCTATTGCATTTAGTAAAGCATAATTATAAATCAACTTTAAAAATATAATTAAAATTGTAAAAGTATTAGACCCTAATGAAATGTTGTTTCTGCAAATATCCATGAAGCAGGTTAGAGCAAGAGTCTCAAATTTTTTGCTGTGAATTTAGTCATTTAATGGAATTAAATTATTAAAGCACTATTTCCAAGAACTGATTTGTTATATTAAATTTTTAATTAAATGCTCATAGTATCAAACAAATATGTGTTTATGTTATGCTACATTTCACAAACTAGTTAAATTTAAGAAGGAATTCAAAGAAGCTCAGGCAAATCACCCTAGTAGTGATTCAAATTCAACTCATCATAAAGTATCTTTTAAATTTATTAAAGAAAAGTGTGATGAATAAAAAATTTTCAATCCACATGCAATCAGGGAAATATTATATATATGTTACAAAATTTGTAAGAAGAATATTTACAATAACTACACTCAAATAAACTGTTGTATGCTCATATTTCTTGTTGATCTTTGTTATTGTTCATAGTACTCGGAATTTCTGCAATCTTAGCACTTGGAGTTGTCATTATATATACAATGGATTCCTCAAACTATGTCACCTCTTGGAAAAATTTGATCACTTTGTTTGTCTAACATCACCTATTTACTGTAGGACTATATCTTCCCTAAAAACAGTTTATATTCTGAAAAAGAGCAGCATTTGCAAATTTATTCATTTAGGCACTTCAAGCAGTATAGCTGACACATGTAATTTAGATTCTTTGGACGCAAACCCTTGTCACTTTTTTAGTTGTTTGCATTATTGCATGGCATGCATACTAGGTCCTTGAAAGTCGTTATATTTTTGCTTTGGCTCGAGTTGAGTCGAGTCGGGTCTTGATTGGAGTCTAAGATCACAGAAACAACATGCATTAAATCAACTAAAACAACATTATTAAGTAAACAAAAACATCAATCAAATATAAATATTTTGAAGACCTGAATCACTAGAATTACTAAGAGAAAAAGTTCAGAAACATTTCTGTAAATGCTTGAAAGTGCAACAATATTTTTGTCGAAACATGTTGCAACAAAAAGTTAATTAAAATTGTTCAAAGTCTTAAGATTATAACCAGCATATATATATATATATATATA
>CABFPE010000043.1:1532397-1542450 GCA_900660155.1 Hofstenia miamia
CACAATATATATATATATATATATATATATATATACCGTGCGTTTATAAGGTTCCGCTGAATTTGAAACGCATATTTCGGAAATATAACAAAATTTAATCAAAAAGAAAACATACATGATTAACAATTATGATTTAGCATTAATTGTTCAAATAATGTTTTCGAGGTGGCCACCTTCATTTTCAATACAGGCTTCCAGTCTTTCAAGCACAGAATCACAAGCATTTTGAAACATTTCTTCAATAATTTTCTCCTTCAGTTGTTGCACATTTTGAGGTCTACGCTCTGCATAAGCCTTGTTTTTCATCCAGCCCCAGACAAAGAAATCTAAGGGAGATAAGTCGGGACTTCTAGAAGGCCAGCTAAACTCAGTTCGATCACTAATAAGAACACCAGGAAAAAAGGGTTTTCAATGTATGTGGTCTAGCGCCATCTTGCTGTAGGATTGATATGCGCCACTTCCTTTTATATTTCAAATTAGTTATGATTTGTCGCTCCAAAAAGTCTATATAAATATCTTTGGTAAGAGTGCCTTCTGGCAAGGCTATCATTGGTAGTCTAACAGACTTTGAAAAGCCTACCCACACCATAACCTTACTTGATAAATGTGATACCTAAGTGATGGGTGGTTTTCAAGTACTCCAAAATCTTGTGTTTTGTCTGTTAACCACACCATTTAGACTAAGGTAGGTTTCATCTGAAAAATAACTTTTCCTAAAAAGGATGGGTCGTCTTCAACTTCTTTAAGAAATCTTTTCTCAAGGGTGACTCGTCTTAAAAAATCATTATCAATAAGCTGCTGCCCCAAGTGAATCTTATATGATTTATATTTTAAACTCTCGTTTTAAATTTTCCCATCCAGTCGTTTTTGATGGCCAAACATTTGCAGCGACTTTCGGGGGGGGGGAAAGCTGCCCCGGTTTTTTCAGCTGTTGAATTGCTAATAGAATCGCCTCTTCTACTTCTAGGTAGATCTGACATGTGCCATACTCTTTAAATTTATTGACAATTCGTCGAACTGAGGTATCACTCGGGCGATCTTCTTTGCATTTAATACCATGTTTAGTACAGTACTGTTTAATGGCTGCATTTACTGATTTTTGGCTGGCATAATATATCATCAACATATCGATTTTCTTGCTGGTATCCATGGAAAAAAAATTCAAACATATATACTACCGAGTGACCTAATGATTCTTAAAATATTTTATTGAATATCTTTAAACGAGAGTTTTTAAATACACCGGAACTTTAAAAACGCATAGTATATATATATATATATATATATATTAGACCTGATAATTAGTTGGCATAGCAATTTTAAATTAAAGACTATTTGAAACATTTTTTCTGAACTAATTACATAATATTGAAACCTCATTTGGCAATATGTACTTGGTAAGTTTTTCGTTACAGTTGCAAATAAATTTAATAAACAATAGTTCAGCGGAAGTTTTCTCAACGCTCTTAATGACCATTGACATCTAGCATAATGTTTGAAAATTTTGTGTCGCTATTATAAGAAATAGAATCAATAGATGTCTAACTTAATTCAATATAGAGCGATTACTAATCAGTGATTTTCCCTTACGGGCAGGGTTGTCCGAGGCTAGCCCATATATTTGATTTTAGCTTTTCAATGTAAATGTTTAAATGTTATTAAGGAAGAACCCTGATAAAAGCTTAATAGCTTAGAATTAGTTTTTGTTTTCAGTGGCATCAAACCCCTTAAAAATCAGGGGGCTAGGTGTTCGAAAAAATTTTGTGTGTGAGAACATGTAAAGTATTAAGCATCATTGAACTTAAACAGCTTCGGAATTTCATTAAATGTTTCTATGACTTTTTGAAAAAAATTCACATAGTAATAAAATTAGAAGGCACCATAGAATAAGCAGTGTCTAGTCCTTCATTTACGTTTTAAAACCACGGTTCCCCTAAGGCTTGCCTTTACTCAAGCTTCAACCCCAGTAACTTTCGCGTTGCTAACTCTAACCTTGTGCATGGCACATTTTAATGGGCTTGGAAGCAGGGGTGCACTGCTAAAATTTTAACAGGGAGGGCTCTAATAGAGGTAAGACTTTCAACATATAGGTTCAGCTATTGTTTTATATTGGGCCCTTTTTATGATCTTTGACAAAACTGTCTTTTATGTTTAGATTTTTAATTTAATCTTGAACATATTCTGCAAATATGACCATACTGAAAGTGGTCTATAACTTTGGGAGTTTTTAAGACGTCACAATTGAAAGATTGATTGATTGACTTTCAAATCAAATGTATTTTGTGAAACAATATCAGCTATTTTTCAAGACCTCCTTTAGAGAAAGGGCAGGTGCCCTTAATTTTAATGATTTTCCTAATTTTACTATCTTTTGAATTAAACTTTATAACTGTTCTTATTTTTTTTTTGCTTTTTGATTGAATAAAGTCTGTACAGAATCATTATCTGTAGTAAATGTGAGATTAGCAAATATCATGGCCTACTAAATTTATTTAGTAGGCAATGTATATATACAGATATTGTGTACAATGTGCGATTTTACTAGGAAATGTTTGCTAAATTTGCCGTTAGATTCTCGAAAATTTGAAAATCCTGGATATCTTCCAATTCTTGGCATCAAAATGTAGACAAAACTTTAGTTTCATTATTAATCTTAAGCAACTCAGGACTTTTTATAATTTTTAATAGCTTATTGAAAAAAATATTTCCTATAACATGGGGTAGGCACGAACAAAGGTCTACGGGCACGGGCTGGGTATGCGGGCTTTGAACATGGCATTATTATTTGTTCTTGTTGTTCCACAACCTTTATCCTATTCTACTAGTCTTACTTTTTATCCAACCCTGCTAAGAAATATTGAAAGCCTTTTACATGAACACACCTTTGGGACGGCTTATGCAAAAATAAAAATTTGTCTTAAAACAGGTTATTGTGCTTGAAGTATACAAAACAAAATTTTACAAGTTAAAATGTGAGCATGAAAATCTACTTGAAATTATTTACATTTATTTTACACATATATTTTTTGTCATTATAATAGATCTCAACAATAAAATATCTCTAGTGCAGTGATTGGTTAAATAATTAAGTAAAAATATTCAAGGTGTCAAAACATAAGACAAACAAATTTCCATGATTAAAATATGCATTTAGCAAAAAATTACGCAATACACAAGTGTATACGTTCGAAAAATTCCCCAGTTAAGGAGTTAATACAGGATTCAATAATAAACTTTTTTGTAAAATTGCTCACTTGAATTATTTCCACTAGGTTTTTGAGACCTTGGAATACTGTTAACTAGGCCACCTGTCGTTCAGTCCATTCATTAAAGATCATTACAGTACATAAATTTGCAAAATGAGATATAAAAAGAGGCCGTTATAGGGAAAATGAATTTATCTTCCAACGACAATTGACTTATGTAATTCTTGAAATGGGGTGTTGTCTTGTCACAAATAACAACATAGGCGAAATTCATAAAACAAGAAATTACCTGGCCTGCTATAATTGAAAAACGAGCAGTGACGATTTTGGAGGAAATGGCTGCTAAGGATTCGCAATCTGGATCGCATACTACCCATAATCCGTTGTGTGATTTGTCTCCAAAAGATGATATGTATGGAGTGTGAATAAATAAGGAGCAGGCTAAACTGGAGACTGTAAGTAAGAGTTCAATTCCTATATACACAGCGCCAATTCTACTAGTGAAATTTGGCATTTAACTTAGCTGTTTAAAATCAACAAACACTAGTGAGGAAATACATTACACAATGTTCATTAGAGTAAATCATCACTACGAGCGTCAAAGCATACAAAGTTTCATGTATATAAACAATAAACAATGTATCTTGTAGGGCAAATTTCATTTCTCAAGTAGAGGAAATTGCAAATACAACTGCAACAACCATCAGCTGTCATTTTTGTCCACTGAAAATATGCATTAGCAACATTTTTTATTTGTATAGTAATATTTTGAGGCAAATATCTTGAAAATTATACAAAAGTATGGATTGTATTTATACAAACAATTGAACACTTAGCCTTGATCAACCCAAATTCCAGTATTCTCAAATTTCTAATAGATTTAGAGAAAATTGTAGAAAAAACAGCTTCCAACGTTAAGCGCACAATAGAGAGTTTTGGCTTACATTGCACTTTCTATCGAAACAGTTTGGCTCTGTAATTTACATAATTTTGACAAAATGCAATTTGTTTTCAAGAAATTGGTCTATAATCGATTCCATCTCTTTTGGTGACTTGAAGTATTTTTACAATCTAGTTTTCTTCCTCTAGTTGAAAAATCGGAAAAATTATTGAGGCGATTATGAAAAATTTAATGTTGCCTTTCTTAGATGGTGGTCGATAAAAGTGTGCAACGTTGTGAGCTGCTTAGAAACTGCACTTAAGTATTTTTTTAAAACATAGAGTTATTAAACAGCAGTTTTCTATATATTAGTCTTCGCAATAGACTTGGCAAATAAGATGCAAATTTTTTCAGCAAGTTTCCATAAAGCTTTTTGCGTTTGCAACTTAATTTGATGGTGATGAAGCAGAATCTAAATCATAGGTATAGCTTGGCAACAAAGTTGTTATTGTTCACACTAGAACATTTGTTGTGAACCGAAATCTCGCACAGAGTAGTACGTGTGTGTATGTGTATGCTAAGTTGAGAAGAAGTCACTAAACAAATTTCATACTCAGAAATAACAAGAAAAACGAATAGAAAATATGTGTTGAAGCAGCTAATCTAACCAATTTATAACATTGAAATACTAAATGTTTCAGAAATTTGTTCAATGCCATTTGTTATTCAGGACTTTTAACAAATATAAACTTATAGAGGAGGAACCAGTAATTTTTATATTTAAAATAGCTACTGAGGTAGTCGTTGTATTCTTGTTTATAGATCATCTTTGGATGATGTACGAATGGAAATTATCGTCTTCCTGTTCTTCTCTTGCATAAACGCGGTTTTGCTGAAGCCGTTTCATGTTTATATAGTAAGCAACACTTGTTATCTAAAAATAATTCAAATAATTAATTTACAAGGCTACCATTTCAAAATTTGGAAGTTTTCCTTGAAAATGCAAAGCATTTGAGTAATAATAAGAAAATCCTGAAGAAGTTGAAAATATATGTCTCATGCGAACCAATGTCAAATGAAAATATATTTGTTGATGTCATCTCTTGTATCATTTTATATCATATTCCATAAGTGAATTTAACTAATATATCTCATTTAAAACCACTTTTAATTAAATCCTAATATTTGAAATTCGCATCACCAGGGCTGTTTGACCACTTTTTATACCAATGAACTGAAATGAAGCATCATGAAAAATATATTGTTAAGATTTCATAGCAATGACTGGCTAGTCAGAGAGTCTCTTTTTTGTAAATTAATACTGCAATAAACATGTCAATTATATTCAGTTTGTCATTATACATCCTTTACATATTTTATCTGTTGAATTTAGTTGTGCAGTTTATATCACATACAAGACTTTGCATTTGTGAATAAGCGGATATTTAGTTATTTATTCATTTTATTTAATACCGCACATTAATACAAAGCTTTAAAGTGCAAGTGTACACATTCACTATTTACTAATGAGTGAAGCACCGGAAACATGGAATACTTTAAATTTGAAGAATTATGTATTGCAGTGGTGAATATTTGCGTACAGTAATGAAATGAAACAAAACTATCCTGTAGGATGTTTCATTGGTCAACAGGCAAAATGGTTCTAATAGATTTAGATATGTACTGATAAAATTTTCCCGATGATTCCAAATATACATTATATATATATATATATATATATATGTCTTTGTTTTCTTTCTCTCATCTATGGTTAATGAGTTATTGCATTTTTAGTAAAAGCAAAATATTGTGATATTTCACTAAGTAAACTCTAAAGTATTTTCATCTTGAATAAGTGACGACTGCTTATGTTTAAAATGAGCATAAAAATGCATCTCCTTCGATCAAAACTAAAATTTTAATTAGCAAAATAAATGTTGAAAAAATACATAAATTAGCCAAAATATGTCTATTTTAAACAGCTCAAATGCTTCTATGACTCCTAGTTGTATCCCGCTGATGTGCTCAACAATAATCTCCCATAATAAATGAACTATATTTACCCTGATACATTGCTTCTATCATAACAATATTCTTGAAGTACAAGAAGCAAACTTATTAACTCAAGATCACTAAAATCTTCAATTTATGCTCTTTATATTGAAGCAAATTCATTGAGAACCTAATTGTATCATACGTTTCACTAAAGCTATATCCATGACCTATAGGAACTGATGGCATTTGATATCCATTATGAAGAAGACCTGCTTTCAATTCATACCAGAATCAATCAAAATTCTCCGTTCAAGTAAATCATATTGTTGTGGGCAAAAAGTGCGCTTCATAAGCACATTTATATCAAAACAAAAACAAAGTTTACCATCAATTTTAAAATGGGAAGAGAATTTATTTTGCATCTGGTGAAAACATGTGATTTTAACACGTTTTGTAGGAAGTCATTTTTATTGTTTGAGGGCTCACACTCACTAAAAAGATCATTTTAACACATGTTTACATAACTATTTTGCAATCCTGGAATCTGTTCCCATTTAAATAAAATCAACACCCATTGGAGAATCATGGAGGTCTACATCACTTACTTTTTGTTCTTCTAGAGAGATTTCAGATGGAGGTAAAGGAACTGGCAATATAGGCCTTTGAGTTATTGGCCTTATAGCAGAGATAAAACAATGTGTATCACTATATTACTAGAATTTAAGGCAACAAAACACCAGTTAAATGAAAATTAACCTGAGTTATCATATAAAAATTTTGGAAATTTTTACTGCATTAAATTCTCAGAAAACACTTTTATATGGAGCAAAATCAGAAATGCGATGGAAGAAATCTGAGACCGGATTTGGATTTAGGGCATCATTTCAGTAGGAATTTCTCATTTTTCTCAGAACCATTGTGAAAATTTTTTTGTTCCCCAATGTTATTGATGTGCCACTAACACATCGAGAAAATTTGTAAACGTATGTTGAGAACAGAAAAAGGTAGAAAAATAACTTGAAAGATCACTACTTGAGGTCAGAAGGAAACACATAGAGACTAAAACAGCAGGTGGGGAGAAAAAGGTACTTAAGAGCAGAATATATGTAGAAATAATAGTGAATGTTGAAACTGAATAAAATTGAAACAGTCCAACTTCTTACTAGAAAAATACGCATGAAGTAGAAGAGTTGTCTTGTGTTAGGATTGGCTATGAGGGCAGCTTTGTAGCATAGATAACAGCATTGCTTGATGCAGTTAGAGTTCTGATGAAAGCATTCCAATTCCCTAGAAACTGGTGAATGTCTCCGAGGGAAAACGGCGCCAACCTCAAATTGTGAGAAGGAAATACATAATTAAGAAAAATATATGACTTCATTATCACATTGGTACCAATAATGGAAACAAAAATGCGAAAATTTTTAATAATGTATATTTCCATAACGCTATATACCATCATTCCTCTAGCGGTAGAATAACAAACAAATGCAATAGAAAATAAATGTTGCCTAAAGTTTTGATTTGAATTCAGTGATTGATTCACAAGAGCGAAGCAAAAGAAGAGAGGAAGGCCACTTATTGCAAGAGCAGGATTAGAGTTAAATGTGCGGGAAACACCAACATGTAAAGTGGGAAATTCTTGTGTTGACGGTCAAGGATGCCACTACCAACTTCTCGAATTGCAAAAATATCATTGATATATTTTGGATCCACGTGATCAAGCGCTTTTCAAGCTATTAGTGCTATCTTGTATGTCATTCGAGTTAGGCACGTAGCAAAAGTGTGCACATGAGGGCGGCTGGCCTTCAAGCTTTCACTTTGTTCCTAAAAATGCAAACAGGTAAGCATATGTAAAATTTTGCTTTAATTATGAAAAAGTGCAGCTGTTGTCAAATCATTTTTCATCAAATTTTTGGAATTTCAACAAGTCTTTCAGATTTCATATTAATATTAATTGAAAAATTAATATTAGAAAATCCATTGATATTTATTGATTTGAATTTAAAATTTCATTACTAAATACATAAACCACATTACGTCCCACCAGTGGTATGCACTTTCCAATTTCAGTTACTATTGGAAACTAAGACGTGAACCAATACTGTACAATATGGCGGAATAATTAAATCAAAATTTTTTGTTGCCAAAGGGTTCATGTTTTATATGTATTTTGGAGTATTTATTACTGGGGACGAACCCCTCCTGGAAGATCAAACACTCCCTTGGACAACAAACCTAAAAGCAAAATCAGCATATAAAAATAAAATTTTTTAATTCAATTGTGCTTTCAACAATGCTGTGAAATGCATTTCTGAGGTGTATTTGCGTATATTTTCAAAAAATTCACCCGCTGTTGGTCGATTACGTAATCACTACTAGATGACCTGTCAGAAAATCCCGCATGCCAATGCATACAACAAAAAACTAAAATAATGTACAGTCTTGGTAAAATTTAAATTTAAATTTTAGGAAGGCCGAAATTCCCATCCGCCGCCCCTCCTGAATGCGTATCGACCCTCTTAGATGATGATGCTAGCTACGGGCCTGCTGCTAATCAACTTCTGTGGCTTGGTGCACAGTAAATTTAACATCTGCCGATTTTGATGTTTGCAAAACATGCTTTCATTTGGGTGCCATTGAGAACCCGTTAAGATGGGATAAGAAATGGAAATTTTTTCTAACTGTTAATGAATTGAAATTATTCATAATTTTCAAACAATTAATTGCACATTTTTACATTAAATTGCATTTTTTCTACTGTGTGTTGAAGCTAATACATTTTTCAGAGAAGAGTGGAGAACTTGACAGCTTATTAAAGTTAAGAGGCTCTTGAAATTTTTTCAAAAAATCATGACAAAATGATGGTGTTTATTGATGCATGTGTTGTAGCTGTATTTGCTCTTTACTACATATATTTATTCTTAATCTCATCCTTGTAATATATTTAAACGTGCTTTTTTATTCAATAAATTACAAACGAATGTTTATGCATGCATTTAATTGCAATTAGTATTGAATCAATGTACGTTTTTCCTGTCCCTGGCAGCAACTAAGCGGAACTGATTAGATTAGCTTACCGTTAATCTTGTGGATTCTATCATTTTTCCAATTTTCCAAGTGGTTTTATATCATTTTGTTTCCATTATTTTTATTAATTTATAAAAAAAGCAAGTTATTCTATGGGGAAAAGATAAATTTAACATGCACCTGTACGACTTAATTAGAAAAAAGTTCATTGATATTATATTGTTTGCACTTAAATTTTATTGATATCAATTTATTTCTTTAAAAAAATGTTATCGCTGTGATTTGAATTGATGTTCAAATACAGTATTAACGGCAGCCCTGTTTTGTAATGCAATTATAAATGACGTCTAGTGGGTAGATTTATAGAATATTCTAATAATTGGTAGTAATATTGAAAAATGTTCTAATATTCTCTGATACACTGCAAATAATGAACGCAAAAATATACATGATGGATTTTTCTAACTTTGTCAAATATTTTTTCAGATTCTTTGAAAAGTATGTTGGACATCTGCACAGGGGCACAAGTAACTTTAAATTATTTTGTTGCAACTTAATTCAATACTATACTGGCGATTTTGTCCAAGCCTTATTGTCTGCAATTTTCTGTGCTATACTGTGCGATTTTGTCCAAGCCTTATTGTCTGCAATTTTCTGTGCTACACTTTGCATTTTTATACTAAATTCTGTACAAATTTCGCCAGTATAGGATGTATTCTTAAATAGATACAGTTTGAATCATAAGCTAAACATTTTTTGCTTTAAAAATATCAACATAGTAAAAAAAATTACTCATGTCAAAGAAAGTTTTCAAGCAAATTACAGTTTTCCTCAATTACATTCTGACATTTTTGTACGAGGTATTTTGTTAATCAATTTCCTGAATGATTTTAGCCTTCAGGTCATTGAGATTTTTTCATATGAAAACATGGTAGATACGCGCTT
>CABFPE010000043.1:1545714-1572423 GCA_900660155.1 Hofstenia miamia
GTTAGAAAAACCTGCGTACGCCCCTACCTATAACAATTGTACAACATAATATGTAAATAACTATTGGTTCTACTCTATGTCTGCAAGGGTAGACAATGTTAAATTGATATTGCAATTATTGCAATAATTGCAAATTAATTAACCTATTGAATATTTTAAAAAATCAATTGCCAAATATTTAAGATTCACTTAAATCTTGCTGAAATATATAATCAATTCCTGATTCCAGAAACTATCATCCTGTCTAGTATATTTATATAGAATTGGCTGTGGAATGTACTGGATAATTTGATTACCCAAAAATATGTAATGCTTCCACAACCCAATTCACCATTTTATGCATATTGAAGGCTTAACATTAACCTTATTTCGCACCATTGTGATATTCTGTCGGACACCTCACCTTATCATGCCAAACCTAAAGAAATTAAACTATCATCACCGCATTTATATATAGTATGTATGGCAGAACCAAATTTGCCATTAGCAATTATGGTAGATTTTGTAGAACAATTTCTTCGTACTGCTAACAGATGTATGAACCACAAGTAACCCTTTTTGTTATCTCACAATTATGATTTTTCTTTGAAAATTTTTTTATGTGTTATATATTGATTTTTATTAATACCAAACTAGTTAACTTACTATGATTTTTGATATAATATTTTTATTCTAATTATTGCCAAAAGTTGGCAATAATCTATTGTTTGAAACGCAAAAATTGATTAATTTACTAAACAAGGAACATATATTTGTAGGGTTCCAATTAATAATAATAATAATAATAATAATAATCAATGACTTTATTTAGCCGCTGAAGGCATACACAACAAAAATAAAAACAAGTNTTTTTTATGTGTTATATATTGTTTTTTATTAATACCAAACTAGTTAACTTACTATGATTTTTGATATAATATTTTTATTCTAATTATTGCCAAAAGTTGGCAATAATCTATTGTTTGAAACGCAAAAATTGATTAATTTACTAAACAAGAAACATCTATTTGTAGGGTTCCAATTAAAAATTGCCTACTCTTGCGTTTCTGTAATTTATGGCGAGGGGCAATTTAATGCGCTAGTTAAGTGAAACTAAGAATGAGAAATATAACCATTTTAAATGAAATGTTTATGAAGTTATAGCTTACTGGGGTGAAAATGATTTGAACACGGTTTCTGTATACA
The DNA here is from genome assembly GCA_900660155.1 of Hofstenia miamia. Lineage (NCBI taxonomy): Eukaryota > Metazoa > Xenacoelomorpha > Acoela > Hofsteniidae > Hofstenia > Hofstenia miamia. Next base: position 1,546,900 of record CABFPE010000043.1, read on the forward strand.
TTAACTTTTAGTGAAATATTGTGAATTATATAGCAATGCTAATAAGATTTCAAATTATGGCAAATTGCAAAATGTAACTAATGGTTTTTTTCTGTCAGCTTAATTCGAAATGATTCCCAATCCTGTGCATCTTTCTGTTATCAGGAGTTGAAGTCAGAAATAAACCTGCGCTGGTCACTACAGTTGTAGTGAATGCTATATAATTTTTTAACGTTTTGAAATTGTATATTAGTATCATATACTCTTGGAAACTGAATTTAGAATTTTCAATTCAATGCCCAGATTTTATTGATGGTTTCTATTCTAAAATACCTTACTTTGATATATATATATATATATATATATATAATAGTTCCCCTCCTCATAGAAAAAGCTGGGTGCGCCCCTGTCTACTTGGCAGTTTTTTGGCACAATCCGAATTAGCCCACAGCTTTTTTATTATTATGCATGTTTTGTCAAAATGATTTTTTAAATTTTCTGTTCATTGAGTGACATTGATATAGTATTGTTCTGCTGCAATATAAATCAAATTTTTGTTATAAATCTATACAAATAAAATTCTATTCTAAATTATGTACCTATGTTTCGAAATATACGCACTTAATTAGATTCACAACTTTACATCTATTAAATGAAATAGTTGATGAGATATGTTCACTAACCAAAGTTGGAATTGGGCAGATTTTTTACGCCAGTGATACTGTATTGTGCTTCATAGAGAACCACAATCAGTACACTGTGAATTTGTTTAGATAATTTGTATTTTTTATATATATTACTAATATTCTCTACCCATTTTCATTAACTTATATCAGCTCAAAATGAAAGAGGCTTTTCAGAAACACTCTTTTCTTGCAGCAAGCGAAATTCAAAGTTGATATGTATTGCATTAGACAAAAATTCAAGAGTGATTATTTTTAAGAATAATATTTTTAGAATTTGGAAAGATTAGGTTTTCAATTTAATTTTTCTTGAATACCAATTAAAAGATTAGCCCAAATCCGCGCCTGCTCAAATTCTATGTAATAAATTTGGCCCAAACTTAGAGCGGAGCAATTCAAATTTCAAACTCTACTACTAATCCTTGGTTTGTAAGCGAAATATCGATAATCTTTATTAAGTGCTCGATATTGTGTTCAACTTTTATATCTAAATTTATTTTTTAGTTCCATACATAACATACACAATGAGCTTCTTGATCATAAGACATGATGATTATTGAAAAGAATTGAGTGTAGGCCCATTATTATAAAATGAGTATACTAACCAGACTTTGTCAAAATAGAAAGCATAATGAAACTTAGTCTAGTGAAAAAGTCCCAAGCCAAAAATATCACCACTTTTCCGCAATCTATCATGCAAATTAATGATCCCATCAGTGTACTGTCGGCGCCATCTCTTATTTAAGACCCCATTTTGTAAAAGATGGATTTTTTTAATATTGTACAAAGTTTCATTAAAAAATCTCTTGCAGAAAAAAATTTATCAGAAAAAGGTTGAATCAACCTCTTCTAAGATGAACAGATAAAATTATTATGTGGCAAATAGGGCTAAAATTTGATTTTTTTACTAATGTATTTACTTAGCGAATTTCATGTGCAAGAAATTGCAGATTGCATTTCTAGGATTATTTAGTGTACATAATTTTTTGTGTTGGCAGAAAGATAGTAAATTATTGCATTTTGTCGGTATTGATTTATTATTTTATCTCAAGTTAAAAATTACATATATATATATATATATATATATGTATATTGAGGTCTTTAATATTTTCATGGATTTCATTATATGGATCTTGTGTTGTTGGCAGAACAAAAATATGATCTGCATATTGAAGTATAGTTCAATTTTGCATTGTTTCAGAAAACATCATACACAAGGGGTATCTAATATTGATCTCAGTCCAGTCATTGTGTTAGTAATAAATTAATACTAAGTATATTAAATTAATTTCTACTATTGGTTTTCGATTACTTAAGTAGATCAACATTATATAGCACTGTTTTTCTAAAAATTAAAATATATATTTAAATTATAGAATTTCACAATTTTTTAATTAAATAGTTTCCTAAGATCAAGAATCACAACACCGACGTATATAAATGAGTATTTAGAATTAACTCAAATCGGTTTCTTTTCCTAATACTATTATAAATGCATTCATTCTAAAAGATCATTTTTAAATGCAGTGTAAGATTTTATCAACATTACAGGTACAAAATTAAAAAATCAATTTAATTTAAAACACTAAAAAAATATTGAATATATCAGGCATTTTCAAATGATGAGCGATTGTTGGACTCGCAAGATGTGTTTCTGCTGTTCGTTAAGTTCTGATAGTCGAAGACTGATGCTACACTGTCCAGGGACATAGTTCTTTGCAGTGGGGGAAGATCACAGCAAACCAGTAACGGCGAGATCTCATCGCAGTTTTTATGAAGCTGTTTCGTCTGTAAAAAGTCTATTTTGCTGTACTCCGACGAGGCATCTGCTTTCTCAACGTGATCTTTGCTTTCATGACTTACCTAAAAAAACAAATTTCATAAAATTATTTCTTAAGACACGCACAACTAGTTTCACCCCAAACGAATAATGGTTTCTAAATTACCTCAAAATCTAAAGTTATCTTTATGTAGACATGCTTCAATATTAATTAAGTTTATTCCATTTTATTGCATAGCGAATCTCCATATAATACAAGTATTAACTAAATAGAGAATTTGAGTCCCAAATATGCTAAAACCATTTCAATTTTAAGTAAATAATTTAATGTATAAATATTGAAATTTGAAATTATTCGTGAAAGTTTCTTTGTTTAAGTGGTGTAGAACATATTTTAAGATCAGTTAGTTGAGGTAAATTCAATTTAAGTCCATATTTTTTAAAATACCGAGTGCATTAATATTTCAAAAACAAAGCAAATGTTAGCTACTTAACCTTTGTGGATTGATTAATCTAGTGTGATGATCTTGTTCTCCAAATAACCAAATTTTGAATTTTATTTTTGTTTTACCGTTTGAGTATTTGTTTTTTTATTATTGTATTTCAATTAAGAAATTTTTGTTTTGCAATATCAAATGTGAAATGTGAGGAAATAACTTGACCTGGTATATAATGTTTAGAAAGCATTGAATTGAAGACCATTAAATATATTTTAATTTTTTTGAAAAGAAATTCGCCATCATTGCGTTTGATGTGTTAGCTTTTAATACAATATAAATATTTCATTTCTTCTCAAACAACTCTATGTATAATAGTAGAATGCATGCTTCCTCTTTTCAAAATTTGTGCTCTGGGGAATACTTTTGTGGTAAAACGTCTTTCTAGTCTTTTCATTACCCCATTTGCAAGCCACGTATTATTTTTACTTGGAAATACCTAATTGCAAATGAATAATATTACATTTATTGTATTATTATTGTGGGATAACAAGATGTACTTGCATACCTATATATATATATGAAAATATTACTATGAGATTGCAAAGTTACGTAAATATATTTCAATCACAACTAAGTTTAATCTCTTTTCTCACAATGACCTTGATTTTTTGTATGACCATCAGACTTGTCAAAGAGCCGTAATTTCTAAGCTCGGCTCGTTTAAATTTTGAGTAAGTTCGGCTCGGCTCGGCTCGGCTCGGCTAGCCACATAAAATCTTTCAATGAGGCTCGTTTCAGCTCGATATTTTTTTTCAAAATATTGTGCTCTCAGAATTTTTTCCATTGCTCTTTTTATTATTTAATAAACATTTCTAAAATAAGATTATAAGTAAGGAATATTGAATGAAAAAATAAGAAAAATCTGCATAATCAAATTAACAAGCAACACTATAAATTTGGTTTGCTTAAAAACAGCTCATTTTGGGCTCGTTGTATATCTAATACTCTGCTCAAGCTCGGCTCGTTGACAAGTCTGTGCACCATACATCCTATTTTGTCATCTTTGATCATTCTGTGATAGTATCTCCCATTTTGCTCGTGTCTCTACTTCTCTTCAGCCCACATGATTTTTCACCCAGTTCGTCACAACCGTTGTTCATCTGCTGCCATTGCGAGTGCTTCTGGTTCTCTTCTCAGTCCTAACACTTGTTACGTTCTGTATCACATTTGTTTGTATTTATCAGACATTCTCTATTTTGTATGGTTGTGTGTTATAATATAAAAAGCTGAATAGTAGAAAACAGATAAATACAGAAGATGATACTTTTTGAATAGGAGTTGACGGGATAGAATAAAATGCACTTTTGAATTAGTCCTATCACCCATCTATTTTTCAATCTAGAATATTGCATTTCACACATGTCATATGAGAATGCTATAGTTTATTTTTTATTATTAGGCATGTCTTTAGATATGTCTTTTTTTCTCGCAAAACCACTATTTAAATAATAACTTTTAAATTTGTTAATTTCATATACATTCTGCATTGGGATAATATGTGCTCAATTGAAAATTATGTAAATATCAACACTACACGCTTACGAACACAGATTGGCAATTAATTTTCTGATGGGTATTTCCTCTTTTAATGGAGATTTTTTCAATAGTGTGATGTAATCATGAAAAAAAGTTAAATAAGCTCTACATATAAGTTTGCTAATATGATTTTGAGAAATTGCGAAAGTTTTTTATTTTCCATGAAAACATTTAACTTGCAATTTTTTTCAGCTTAAGGGACTAAAATCTAAATCAAATTCAAATTAGATGATTTGTTTTTAATGGGGGACACTACTAACCATGCTAAGAGATATATATCGGCAAAACACATTGTCGACAGAGTGAACAGCCAAGTTGTCACCGTTTCCTCCGTTAATTGATTTGTAGCTGCTCCTTGCTGCGCGTTCTTTGGCGAGGAAAGATTGTATAGCTCTGTCATATATCACATTAGTGGATGTGGACATTCTCCTCAATGATCCATGTCTACGTTTGTCTTTTTCATTATAAGCGACGACTACAGAACAGAGAACAACGAAGCAGCCGCAACCCATTAATATTGGTCCAATGTATTTCAATTGATACAAAATTGTGAAGCACCACATCTAGGCAATTTTCATAATGCAATAATCATTTATTTTTTCACAATTGAATCGGCATATCTTTCTACTGTATAATGAAATGTTTATATAATAAATCAAAAAACTTTTATCCTTGCAAAGCATATTACTGTAGCTTGTTTTGAAAAATCAGTAATAGCAAGTTTTACTTTCCTACTTGCATTAAATTTTTTGCAAATTGGTATTCGATACTACAAAATATAATCAGACTTGTAAAAATATTTTTTAAATATGCTAATTTTCTATTGAAATTCATTGATGAGTGCCCTGTGCAATGTCAGAGGTCGCGGTTATGAAGAGGTTAATAGGTTTTTTGTTATAAGCGTTCAAATTTTTTTTATAGAATGATGAAAAATTTTCAACAATAAACAGGCTGTTAAAGTTAAGCCAACATTAGTCCCTACCGTCCTATTTTTAGAACAGGCTAAAAATCAATTGATACATGAGAACCTATGCACTTTGTGATAAAAAATTGTTATTTCCATTTATTCAAATGTCTGATGAAGCGTAAAACAGAAAATATTATGTATATTTATACTTTGGTGATAACCTGTCTAGAATGATTGTTTTCGATTCGATCATCTTTACCATATTCCTCACTATGAGAATGTTGAAAAGTAAACTTCCTATTCAAGATTGATAAAACAGAATAGCCTATTAACACACAAAAAATTTCTATAAAATTCTTCAAAATTGACAAATTTGATATTATATTGAACAAGACTGTATTTACATATATATAATATATAAATACTATTAAATAAATATATATGCATCAATTTCATGCTAACACATAGGAATAGGCCAATTTAATTTTGAAAGATAGAAACAGAATATATTTTTCTTTTTAATTTGAAAATGATGCTAGTTGTTAAGGATCCGGTTAAAACCGGTTAAAATAGGGTTAACTTAAGAAAAAATCCGGTTAAAGTATATTGGGAAGCACAGCAGAAATATATATGCGTTTAATATATATTTTATAATGGTTATGTTATGTTTAGTTTAAAAATTGATGTTGGCAAATAGAATGGTTCTTCTTTTTGGGAATTTGGAAATTGCGTGTGTGACTGGTCTAGAATTCGTGATTAGCATCGGTTTTGACGCTACAGCTTAAATTTGGCCAGTGGTTCATAGTTAGAAGAGGATCGAATAATTTTCAGATCGCATCGGATTTCTTTGGGTTGTAAATTTCAATTGCTTTTACTGTTCTATTCAGTGGTCTCAGTATATATAAAAACCAGAAATGTATCCTACAAAAAAGATAAAATCAAAAAATTTTTTGTTTTGTAGCTATTTGTTTTTCAAGTTGTACTTTATTGATTAGATTTTTAGTAGGTTATTCAAGATTACATTTAAGTACTACTGCTGCACTCCTTAGGATAAGGCGAAGCTTGAGGTGTATTGGTTTTTTGGTAAATGATAAAATTTTGGATGTCTTTGGATTGAAAATCCGACTGATTGTAATTATCGAGATTTTCATTGATTTCGCCATTGGAAATAGCAGCTTTCATAATACTATTTCTCAAAAGAATATTTTGAGCGAATTTAGTCTGCTGGAAGGCAATTTTCTTAGATATTAAAGAAATTGTATGTCGAATTTTAAATGATTTTTATAAATAGGCGGGTAAATATAAAAATTGGTCCAGCTCTCATTTTTAGTGTTCGCAGCATTCCCAGGCCGGGCACCGCTTTCCTTGATCCAATTCTGAAAATATTTACCAGACGTAGAAAAATGTCACGTTATTTTAATGCTAATTCAAAAATAACTTCGTTATTTAGCGTCTACCTTCAATTGCTAATTTATTCGATTGAGTGCACTTTTTATTAACGCAATTTTTGTCTTTGCTTGATCGATTTTTAATAATTCATATTAATAAACATTAGGTTACTTAAAATCAAATGACCAAAATTGGATTTTTAGCACCGCGTAATCCAAAATGCTGCTTGATAATTCTAAAATTCAATGACAGAACAGGTTTGTTTTGCGTCAACGTTGCATATTTAAAGAAGTGTAAACCATTTGGCATAAGATTTGCAGTTGAGGAACTAGAGTTACACTTGAATTAAAAACGTGAATTAATGATTGTGACAATACCGCTTTAAAGTGAATCTAATTTGAGTTACAAGAATATCTTGTAAAAAGTGAATTGGTCCATTAGACAGACATTGTAGCAAATATGAACGGCATAATAAATCAATTTGCTTCCTGTTACAACAACCAATCTCAATGCTTAGAAGCATGGTGCTGCTATTCTTTGTTTTCAATAATTCTTGACATTTCCTTTTTAAGAGTCATCCAAAAATCTACCTAGGAGAACCTCAGGAACTCATTTTTAAAATATGGAGACTTTCATTCTTCACTATAAGGAGATTCATACAATTGAGCTTTTTTCATTTAATGAAAACCTGCTTTTTTTAAATTTTGCTTGTTACAAAATTGCTAAGCAATTTATTTAATCTTTTCGTAAGAAATCGATGGTTTCTTGTTCTATAAATTTTTACATCCACTTGAAGAATGGTTATTGGAAAAATTGACTTTGTAAAATCCCACTCGACCGGTAGCAGGCATATCTTGCATCAACCCGTATTTTAGACGAGTGAAAGGAGAGAACAATTTCTATAACTTCAAGCCAATGCATTGCTATTTTATTAAAAATGCTGAAAATTGAAAAAAAAATTATAATCATAAAGCGTTTCAATATGTTTATGGACGCCTAAATATTTTCAAGCGTAGAAACAGCAATGTCAGGCCAACTGATTTGAAATTGAAACTGATCTAAGCCTGACCAACACATTTAAGCCATTTTTCTGAATGATACATCTTATTTGCTTATTAAGCTAGTAGGAAAGCCCTCTAATTTACTTAGCAATACTGATGCTATTGTATCATTTAAACTTTTTAGAATCGATTATTGATACTACTGTTTATCAACTTTTCTATTGCTTTCAAAGCAACTATAGATTATAAATTTTAGCTAATAATAGTAGTCAAGTTCCAATATAGAAGTGAGAAAATCGAAACTTGACTTTTTTAATTGCAGACAATAGACATTCTTGAATTACTTACTAGGTGGTTCTCCTAAAAATCTCTTCATACTATGTTTCCAAGCGGGTAATATATATATATATATATATATGTATCTATATATTGCTCTGTTCTTTACTTCTAAGAATATTTCCAGTGGTTTTATGCAAGTTATGGCTTGTTAATCTTCTGAATCACAACTACAGAATCTTAATGGTTGCATGATGGGATAAAATCTTGTTCCTGATACTGAAAGTGATCTTTGATCAAAGTTTGATCTATCTCTGCTTTAGAACAAACCACATGTAAGTGTAAATCTCTGCTATTATATAAAATATTTTTATCATTAGATAATATACACACATCATTTAAAACAATTTCTATTTCTTACATGGCCGCTTACGTTCCTATATTACTCTATTTGTTCCTGTAGATTCCAGCCATGCGGCATATGTCTCTTTACATAACAAACATTACCATTTTGGTAAGCAATTCGTGCCATTTAGTATTTTTCATTTATTGACAAAACAAAATCAACTAATTTTTTTCCATAATTTTTAATCTTTTTAAGGAAATGAAAAACCTACAAAAACGTACCTGTTTCGATTGTGAAAATGAAATATTTAAATTACGCGCCTTTATTCCAGCTGGGAAACCCGCAATTCGAGTAGCTTTATATCCTAAAACTGAAAAAATCAGCCCCACGCAGATTAAACACGATGCAATAGCGCACGCTGTCCAGTTCTGCCAAGACCATTTAATTTCCACTTCCTTCGTACATTCCCTAGGAACGTGCTTTGCTCGCTTCTTCTGTAAATTGCTTCTGTTCTGAAGAGTTCCTTGTGTAAATCGTGCTCTTGTGACGAACTTCATCAACACTTCGTCATCAGTAGCTAAAGATTTATAAATCACTAGTGTACATATGTTCAGTTTAAAAAGTAGGAAAAAGAGAACCATTGTTATTTTAAAGTACAGTTTTAATGTTATAGATGTTCTTTTTCAAATCATTCTGATGACACACGAATTAATCAAAATTTCAATATGAACGTACAATATATGTCTCTTTGAGACATTCGAAGATAGCTTCAAATTCCAAGGGACATAGAATCTCTTAAAATTTCCTATGCATTACTAAAAAAACATTAGAAGACAGTGAATCGCTAACTAATGAAATAAAGAGATCAAAATTTGAAAACACAACAGGATAGAGAAGAGTCTTCGCTTTTACTTGCTTTTTTGAAATCGGGACACAATCTCTGACTTGTGCACAGTGTACCTCAGCAGGGCTTGGGAAGTCAGTCTACAGAAAAAGAAATGGCGTTGGTTAGTTGTTGCTCCAATGAACTTTATTATTCCTTAGGTATAAGGAAAATGTCAATTTCTTTGTAGATATCAGGATTTTTATTGAAAAGTAGTTAATACTTTTAAACGCCAATTACATGGGAGTACATTTGCTAATAGATGTGTCAATATCTAAAAGTTTTCGTACATCCTATTGGGTTTTTTCGAAAATGTTGACAAAACTCTTTGTATCTTTCAAGTTAACCTAGGAAGTCTAAAGTTATAAAAATTACTAGAATATCCTAAATAATATCAGTACCCATGAAATATGTTGCAATAAGACACGTCGCTTTGTTTTTGTAAATGTTTTTTAAAGTTGCAAAGAAATATTGTGCATTAATCTTCTATTGGCACATTCCTTAACTGGGAGAGTCTATGCTCGCTCTAAGATATATATTTCAGCATATCCCATATAATTAAGGCTATATATATATATATATATTTAAATTCAGAGCTAAGCAATATGTGGAGAAAAATTGAAAAATAAATTTTGAAAAAACAAATAAATATCACTTCTATTTTTTCTTTTCAGTATATTTGAATAAGCTGTCATCTAATTTTCTTTTAGCCAATTTGAAATTGGACAAATATTCAAAACTGGATGAGATTTTTTCAAAAGCTTGTTAAAAAAGTAACAAAGAAATCAATACAATTTAGTACATTTTCATATTAGGTAATGCAAAAGATCTTACTAACTAAGACCCGTATTTAAACACCCAATATGTTTCAGTTTTCAATGCAAAGATTCAACGGGGTACGAAAAATTATATGCATATTTCTTTCTTAGTTGTATTTCCGAAATTGTGTTCACTTTGTGCTTGCATTTAAATAATATATTTTCCATTTGAAGATTCAATTTTGTCTTCTGCTATTTTACTACTTAGCATTTATAAAAAGGATGTCTCAGAATGATAAATATTCTCTTATGCCTATTGCAGTTTTTGTCGCTAATGGACATAATGGCGATTGACTTCATTGCCAATCTCTTTACTCTTGTTGAGTCAAAATATGATCACGCCCATCTACAAAAGTTTTTTTGAAGTTTTATTTCATCTAGAAATTCAAATTGGTTAACAACATTTAAGAACTAGATAGTAATTTCAAATATTATTGAATACAAAACATCAGTTCTACAGAAACGTAATGAAAATTCCATTGGTATACAGTGCACTAATTACCTACCAATCATGAAATTCAATCCATTATATTTATGTTTGATTCTTAGTTGATGACAATAATAAGGATTTAGTGGTTTTCATCTTTTTGAATTTCTGCTAAGTCAATCAATTTTTAATAATTGTACAATAGGTTTACTCAAATTCTTTAACCCTAATTGTACTGAGAATAAACGCTTATAACGCACGAACTAATGAAGATATTTAAAATCTGAAAACGTCACAAGATAGAGAATTGTCTCCTCTTTCAAACCAAAATATTTCAGGGTAGTTGTTGTTCTGATGGGCATTATACCGCGTCATTATCTGAAAACCAAATGGAAATAATTTGAATGTTTTTACAAAATTCGCATTTCTCAATGAAAAAACTTTTATTTGCATGTAATTCAGGCATAAGCACGCGTTTTAGCATATGTCGTCATCATTGCATAAGCTGCCCTATCCCATAGATGTGTCCATGTAAAAACCTTTCAATATTTCTCAACAGACTTGAATAAAGTTCAAAATGCGGACACATCGCTTTGTTACTTAAAAGTGACACTAATAAAAACTTACTCCAATTTAAGTTGTAGATTTATTGCTCATGAAATATTCTTTTGATTCTTAGGAAAAGTAGCTCTTAAATTTTGACAACAAAATATTGTTTATGCAGAAGTATTTATTCTCACGAATTGTAAAAATAAAACCTGTGAACACAGTCATATGATGTAAGTAATTTTTAAAACATTATCAAAATATTCGGTCCAACCAACATTAGTTTTTTATTTCAGTAATGTTCTCTAAATAACCATGATTATAATATAATAAAAATGGTATTGGAAGTGTTTGAAGTAAACACGTGTGCTTAAATATTCATTAATATTTATGTGCATTCATTATTGATTGAGTTACCTAAAAATTGCAGAAGTTAACTTTGTTATCTACTCACTTTGAAAATAATTAGGAGCTGTAACATCTCAATATTAATTGCGTTGCTGGTAGATATTTTCTTCAGATGGCATTATTAAAACTTTTGAAATAATTTCCCTCATTGAAAGTTAGTAGCGTAATGTTTTGTGCGACACAAAATGTCGCCTACGGCATTAAATGGGAATGCTTTTTAAAACACAGTGTTTAGCTCTCAGTGAAAGTCAACAAATTAAAAAAACACCTCCACACTTTGTTGGATTTTCAAGGATTTGCTAGTATTTTAGAAAACATTAATTTTATTAAATTAAGCATGAAGTTGATTTTATGTATTAATTCAAGATTCCAATTCATTCTCCAGATTTTGAAAGCAACTCTGGTGATCAGAAATCAAAATATATTCATTCGAGGGAATGGCAAATACGTTTAATTTAAAATGTCATTTGCAAAGGACGAAACTTTCTTTCTAAGTCTATTATGAAATATAAAAAAACGCAGATATTGCCACATTTATTAGTGAACGTACAACGTACACGAATGTAATGTTGAAAGTTTGTACTAAGTTGTATTGCTGTTCTAGAATTTTTTAAGAATGTTTTAAATTCTCTCAATTCCTAATGCTCAGGTAATCAGAGGCCGACAACTCATGGGAGCGGCAACTAAGCTTTCCTCTTATGTAGATAGAATACCCTAACTAGGCCTCTTGAGAGCATTCGGAGACCAGGACCGGAACAACTAAAATAAGGGCTTCAGCCACTTAACAGATAAAAGGAAAATTTCTTGTTATTGATCATAGTTCTACTAGATATTGAAAAATAAAGAAAGAGCAATTATGGGATCGATAATAAAGACATACAATACACAAACTACAAAGGTTTTATGCATTCCAAACGTATCATTTTAGAGTAAAAAATTCTTTGGTATACGTTCAATGACGCTACGAAATAACATTTACTTTGCAGTTCCTCTTTCTATGGTCGAAATTGGGAAGATTTGTAGTCTTTATTGTGACGTTTGTAAAAATTAAGCATAACCTACTTTACAAAAGCAGGATCTCTCTCTACATAAACAGCTAATGTTCTGAATATCTTAAGGGCATTGAAAACATTTGATTATGATAACTGTGTTGATTTTCTTGGAAATTTAGTCGCATTTTGAAAAAATGAATTGCCATGCATTTTTAGCTTTTGGTGAAATTTGATTCCCTTCAATGATATCAGCAAGATCATTTTGATCTGATTTGTAGTCAATAGGCTTTGCAATTACAGTGGAAGGAGTGCAATTGTCCTTGTATAAATGTTTTACATAAAATATTAGGTTTATAAAAAGCTCTTTAGAGTTTTTTTTCTATTAATAATGTTATTAATATGCACTGGCACCATTTTTTTATGAGATTCCTATTGGTAGTAATAGTAGAGATGACATTTTTCTTAGCCATGGGGTAAAAGTGGGGCAAAAACACTTTTGAGTTGAGAAAAACTGAACCAAATAACTGTCAATTTTAGAGATTGTAAAAGTAATTTTCTTACATTTCAGTTCTCTACTTGATCAAATTTTGATTGACTTGGAAATATTGAAAAATCAATTAACATGTATTTCCAATTCTTAGCGAAATTGGATTCCATTCAACCATACCAACAAGATCTTTTTGATCTGATTTGTCATCAATAGGCTTTTCAAATATTCTTGCATAAATATATTGCATAAAATATTCGATTTATAGAGTTAAAATTTGTTATTTGGCTATTAATCAAAATTTGAATATGTATTGTTATTAATTTCTATTGGCAGTAATAGTAGAAATGGCATTTGAGAAAATGATTCTGTATCTTCTAGGAAGTAAGAATTCAAAATATTTGAGTGGTGGTGTGGTGTAGTGCGATGAAAATTGTCATAGAACATATATGGAGCGATAAAATATCGTAAGTAGTTTTGGAGCAGAATTTTTTAGTAGACTTATTTGGGGCGGTAGAATATAAAACATGGGGCAATTTGGGGTAGATTGCAATAGGTGGAAATGGGTCAGGGCACAAAGTCTGTGTGGCGGGCGGGGCAGGGCACTTCACAAAAATCCCCCACTTCCTTCTCGGCACTGTGTCATGCAAAAAATATCATTCAATCATCTGGCAGACTGTGAACTGAATGATGAAGAAATCCATCGCCTCTGTCCTAAGATTTTGCTTGGTGCCTTCTGAAACATAATAAGTAATGGCAAGAATGAAACTTCCGCCATAAACACAGCATTATAACAGCATCGGCCCTAAAAATATACCAATTATTCCAAGGAGCTCAACTCTTTGTCCTGTCTATTAGTGTAAGCTTGTCTTTAGCACATTTAGAGCAGAAATCGCGCTAGTAAAATGTAGTGAAATAGGCCGAATTGCTTCAATTCACTCGGATTATCGTGTATCTGACAGTTAATTCAAAGATGTGTACTAACTGTTAAAAAAACAAAGTTTTTCAAGCTTCGAATGCAAAACACAGGTTCAAGTTATGCGCACTAAAGTGATAGCTGGGCTGTGACTGGGTCATGACTTAAACTAATTAATTTTGATCGAATCCAACGCAATTTCTATTGAGTGTTAGTTGCACTTATAATTCAATAAAAACTTGAGTCAAAATGTAAACCAAATGTCGTCCAACTACAACTTCACTACTTCTACGGGTTTTTGCTTTATGGCCATTATAGGTTGGCACTACATGTAAATGTAAATGTCCTTATGCTGAAATCTAAAATACTTAAGATAATTTATGACTTTTCTGCAAGCATGCTTGCATATTGTCTTTTGATAACATAATAATGACCCATAACCTCAGAGGATCCCATTCACGTAGCAATGCCCCTAATAGAGCGGGGTATCCATAGGCCATAGAGTCGTCATCATCAATAACAAAATAAGTTGAGCTACAATGAAAATGATGAAGAAGTAAAACATTAATAAAAACCACACTCATTTTGAAGAAAATTTTGAAATTCATTGAACAAATTCAGCTTTGTAAGACAAAATCATCAAATTTTTCCTAGCAACAAAGGTACCCTTTGTTTTTCGCTCATTATCCCTCAAATAGAAACAATAAAAAAACTTAGTTAAACAGCTTAACATAGATACAGTCTTTGACTACCAGAAAATCGAACCCGTAAGTTTTTGTAGTAGTTTATATCCATTCACAAAAGTGTGAACTTCCCAAAAAATAAGTTTTTTTCGAATTTTGAAAATTGCAAAAAAATGATTACTCTAAAGATATTCAATGTATTAAGCTGATTGTTTCAAGGTATGTTCCCAGATATAGTACTTAGGTTCTGAACTAAGATCTATGCAAAATAAATTTGTCCAAGGTCACAGTAAAGGTCATTGTCAAAAGAAATAGAAAATTCTTCAAAGATAGCAACTTTTAAAAATGACCATAAATATATAAACAAACATGATTTTGCTTAGATCCTAGTTCAGGACCTAGAGGAATGTTTACGGATTGATGTGTAAAAAATTCACATTTTGATGATAAATTTTTTTTGAAAATTGACATTTTCGTGAAAATTTGAACCATTTTTGGCCAAAATAGGTCTAGGTCATGTCATGATACATCGAAATTATTCTTAGACCACGACCAATCTAACTATCACATAAGCAAAGTTTTATAAGAAATAGTTTAAAATGGTTTGATTAGGTGGGGTCCCTTCCTAAGAACTCTTTCTAGTCTTATCGCAGTGCTATCAACAATTGTTTTTTTTATGATCGTTTAAATGAAGCTTATTCTGTTTTCCTCACTTTCTCATGAAAAATCTTATTCGCTTTGTTGTATATGCAGATGAGAGAGATGTCCCAGTTCTGTTCAATAATATTTCCTCCAAACTATATAATTCAAAAACATGATAGACGTCAAATGTATGCATTTTTTGGAGATTTAATAATCTCAAAGTCTATATTCTTCATATTATGTAACAAACATGTTTTTAATAGTCTCTTAATCTCTTTGAAGTCCGATTCAACTATGATTACTGCATGATATATTAAGGAGTAATTTTATTGACTCAAGCAAATAGTTCCATGCAAAATTATACTTTGATTCAACTGAATGTACAAAATTGTCAAATAAATATGAAATTTCCATAAAACTGTGTATGTCATCTCTTGACGATCAGTGGGGATAAGATTGAGGAGATCGAGGAAAGGCATACGTACTTAGGTGTGTTAGAGAGAGAAAAAGAGAAAATTATAGAACAAATATGAGGAAATGAAGACGAGGATAACAAAAGAATAGAATACAAGAGGAAGGCTAGAAAAGTAAATTGTTTTTATGACTCAGCTACTACACTCATTTGGTCTTCTTCACACAATGTGGACAGATTATTGTATACCAAGGTTTCATTCGTGCATTTGAAGACTTTAAATCCTGTCTTTCAAAATAGTGTTATAATGCGTCTTCGAAGGTACCGTGAGTCGTATGCCAATCTCTGGTGTTATCAATGTGTTCTCGCTAAGAGCAATTATTTCGTTTTGCTAAAGGAGCATACATGATTACAATAAATTGTCAGAATAAGCCAGGAAACACGATAACTATTAAAATCTAACTAATCACGTGTATAAAAAGACCATCAATTTGATAGCCAATCAGAAACTCACATGTATTGTATGATTTAGAAACATACGCCACATATTCATTTTTGACAAATATAGAAGACGCCGCAGGATTGAAGTAATTAATTTAGCTTAAGTCAATTAATTTGCACCCTACTGTATATATTTAGTTCAGAGCTAAGAAAGGTGTTTTGTACATTTCAGTATACTAATTGAAGATTTAAAATTTACAACGATTTTCTGCTTGCCAAACATAAGTTTACCAAACGAATATTTTAAAGAAAATTAGTTGACTTTTCCTCGATATTTAGAATATTTACTAAAGAAATTCTAAATAACTAATGTTCGTACAATATTCAGACTTCTACATAAATTCTAAATATGGTTCTAATTAGGCTTCTAATGTTTGGAAGAGATCGACTTTTATCGCATAATTGCTGGTCTTAGCCTTAATTTAGCTACGTTTTTTAGTTTCCCTTGAATCCTTAGGGAGAGCAATCTCCTCCCATGTTTTGGAACATCCTCCATTCTAGAATACCTTCCTATTTGCCAACGATTCTTTGATTTTTTTTAAATATAAATGATTTTTAGATAGAGTTTAAATGACAGAAACAACGGTCAGTGATGAATGAAGACTTGCCGGATTTTAAGATCATAAAATCTCCAATTTTTCAATTGAATATGTCGTTTTTAATACAGGTGATTTCTATGGAATTTTCAAAATTAAAACAAAAAAGTATAAAAATAGTGAATTCATAGTTATGATCTATTCAAGAGAGTTCATTTGCATTGGAGAAAAGAGTTAAATCTTGAATAGCCTACATATATAAAAATTTCTAAAAACAATTAAATTAATAGGTGCCCTTAAAATTTTATGGTAATAAAACAACGGATATTTTTGTATATATTTTTGGAAACGGCTACCTCACTCCATGCGTTTCTTGCGTAGACAGTATTAATATCTATTGCCTATAAAACTTAACCAACAGAACGAATTTCTTGTACTTAAAGTTTTGAGTATTAAACGTTCTAAGTTCAATTACTATAAAATTATCAATAAACCGATATTGAATACCCAGACAACTTTGTTTATTTTTAAACTAGAAATTCTGAAAAAATAATGAAATTTTAGATATATTTGGGTGATTTTAGTTTAGATTTTATTAGTGTGATCCTACAGCACACCCTACCTCCTACACCACTAGAGCTAATGTAAATTTTGTTGTGGGTGAATCATAATCACTGTGTGGGCATCAATTTTACACCCCACTGAGTTTCTATATTGATGTTAAATATACTTAGGTAGATTGCACAGGGTCATAAAAATGCAATTACAGTTAGTCTCATAATATTACCAAGGAGAAGAAAATTTGAAAATGTGTGTAAGTAAATATCTGATGTTTTGCTGTGTAGTTGTTTGGATTTGATTTGGATATGTGATCCCACACAGAAGAGTTATAGGAAAATTTTTCATTGCAAGAATCGATTAATCAGCTTAAATTATAAACATATTCATAGAGCCCAAGGATTATATAGCTAATGTTTTTTTACTTATTCATAGTCATCAAATTAAATCGTCTTTTGAATAAAACGTATGCTGCTCAGAGGATGTTCCCTTTCTAGAACTTAGATAGAAAGCTGAAATCAGATTTTATAAAAACAGCAATAATCGTCAATTTCAATTAGTTTATTAGTGAAGTTATTCTATTTGAATGAAAATACATGTTTCTCGATAATTAAATGCTAAATCTAAATAATTTATCAATTTTAGTTAAATTGACATTTGCCGAAATGATTCAGTAGCAGTTTCTGACATTGTGCTTCAAAGGAATATTATAAGGCTCCAACAATGAATCAAAATGAAACAATGAATAACTAGATACCTAATCTGTCAATGCATTAAATATTTTTGTCAATTAGATATAAATTTAATGGTAAACAATTCAGTATGCCTGTACATAGGTATAGGACGAGCTGTCAAAAGTAGACATTTTCTTGTTCATCAAAGTTATGCTCAAAAATATTCCATGGAAATACAAAGATATAGCTTCGGATAAAAGTAACAAAAATCAAAAATTAGAAAAATTGCTAAACAAATATTTATAAAATACATTGTTAAGATTTGTATATATTTGTTACAGAATGCTTTGTTCGAAAATTATTCATTTCAATATATTATTAAAATATATAAGTTTTTACAAAAATGCTCAAGCTCAATATAAAGGATTAATTTCTTGAATTCAAAAAGTAATCATTAAATTTTTAGCAAAATTATTGTTTAAGTCAGTTAAGCTTCAAAAAAGTTAGAATGTAAAATCAAGTTATGAAAATATTTAAAAAATTTTTTTCATATTTAAAAATATGAAGAGCGATAATTTTGGTATTTTTTGTGGAAAATCAATCATAGATGTAGAACAAAAGCTTACTTTAATAAATTTATAGTAAAATATTTTTATCTTTTTCTGTTACAAAATTTATATATAAATAATTATCAATAAGAAAATATATATTTTTAGAAAAGTGTACGATAATGTTTCATATCATTGCTGTTGTGTTGAATTGACCCTGTCATTTTTGTAAACTAGAGATAGACTCGTAACTGCCATCAATAATATTTGGAATACATTTCAATGACCTTTGGAAGAATGGCTATCAGAAACGAAGGCGATAACTGATAAGGTTTATAAAAATTATATACATTTGAAATATTATATCGAAATTGTACCCAAAATCATACGTTTTGTAATATGGTATGTTAATGATTAAATCGGCTATGATTTTATCGCAATAGACTCCAACCATTTTTCAAAGCAACTATCCAATACTAAGTTTAAGTATTGGTTTGTAAAATAAACATCGGCCTTATGGTAACGACTTTTGTTATAAATATAACAGCAAATATAGAAAAAATAGTGTCATTATATTTTTCGTAATAATGTTTGTACCGGATTTTATAAACTAGTTTCAAGCACCATGCTATGAAAACTTTGAGTTAACTATAGAATTTCAAAATCAGGGAAATTACTGAATTAGGTCCATTTGTAAGATTCATCTGTACTAAAAATTTTGGTGCACACGCAACATACAAGCATTACAAACCACGTATAATAGTAGTTGGTCTTGAAATTTGCTTGAAAATCTGTTCTATGTTTTAAAACTTTTAATTTTGTTATGAGAAATTCATGCAAGATGACAAATATAGCTCTAGTTTAAAACACGAACTAAGCATGCAAGAACACCTCAAATATTGTAGATAGAGTTGCAATATTGAACGCCAAATATTTCCTATTAGTTTTATAATAGATCTAGCGGTCCAAGCTTTCTACATGTACAACTCATTTAAACAAGTACTAAGTGAGTGGCCGATGTACTCCTAGAACCTTCTTTGAGATAACCAGGACTGGAAACCTACTAGGCTCATCATTATTTAAAAAGTTATAACGCGAAGACTTGAAATTTGGTGCATGTACTGTAGACTTTGCCAAGTAATCGATCAAAAATTTTAATGACGTCAATATGGATATCCGTCATTAGAAAATGACGTCAGCTAAAAGGTTGTTTAGTCAATATTCTTGATATTTTTATGTTATTCATCTGCATTTATGGTACATCAGATGGCTTAATATTCTCTTAAATATTTGGATAATAATTGTTTTAGTCTAACGAAAGGAGAAAGAGAGTGGAATCAGTACCAGTTTTTGAGATAAAAAGGTTCAGTAATACCTTTGAATGAAATTAGTGATTTTACCACTTTCTAGCTGCTGAGAATATGTTTAGTACTAAAAACTGTTCTCTAGATATTATGTGCAAGATTAAATCATAAAACAAGGTTCTTTAAAAAGAGTAATTTTACCCTTGAAAAATGGAATAGCATTACTTCCTAATCACTGTAAAATAAGTATTTTGTATGTTTTTGTAACTTTGTATGTGTCTTTTTCTATGAGTATCACTTGTGTAATTTCAGAATTTGCAATCAAACAAGAATTTAGGAATATTTTAGTTTATAGTTAATATTTTAGTTTGTTTCTGCTACGTCGTCAAAATATTTTTTCAATATTTCACCAAGTATACTTTATAAAAACCCACAAAATTTTATAAAAATTGATTCAGTAGTTAAAAATTTTTCAACAAAAGCTTGAGGTCATTTGCCTAGTAGGCCTTCTGCCTCGGTACAGTCATATCTTAATTTCAACATACATGTACTTATAATTCTTTCGTTTATTTTTCAAAATTCAGTTGTTTTTTAACTTACAAATACACCCAATAAATATAATTGTAATACAGTCATATATTCTTTTTTGTTCCAAATTTAGAAGTTGCATTTTGCGAATATTTACAATTTCTGATGAGAATATCCGTTGTACCTGCATTAAGCACACACATGATTTGTAAAATTCAAATTTCAAAATAATTTTTAATACACTTTTTCCAGTCCATCGTAAACTAATGTTTTTATTTCTGATATGTTAATTTAAATTGAATAAGCCTTTAATATTAAACAGATTTTTCTTATCAGCTTGGAATTCGGATGGTGTTTTACTTGAATTCATCACACAAACATGGAAGGATTACAAAAACTTTAGCTCTTGCGAAAATATTAGTTCAATAAAAAAGCGCATTTTTTTCTCCAACATTTGCTATAATTGCTAACAAACCATGTAAAAATAAAAATATCGGTTCAAAATGTAATGTGATTTTCACTTACAATTGCTGTGCAGTGCTGAAACTAGTTACGATGGGCATGGGGTAACAAGTCACATGTGCTTACACTGCAGAAAAAGAACTTTTATAGTTTAGTTATTGACATTAGATCCAGGGTGCAGTTTCTCTAATGATGGCGACGATATTAGTGAAACTCACAGCTTTGGCATATTCGAAGTACTGCTAATTTCCTAAGCAGTCTCGTTTTTAGTATCAGTAATCATTATTCTTTTCAGATTAGTCACCAATTTCGCAAATTTGTGTTAACGTGAAATTAATAAGCGAAAAATTCACAAGTCTAACAATTCCGTAGGCCTCCTCACTTAAGTTATACACTGTTTAATGTCTGTTAGCATTGCAAAAATGTTGCAGGTATGAAAAAATATTGAAAGTTTGGGTAAGCATTTGATTGTAGTAAGTGAAAGTAGTCATTTTTTACAAAAAACTGTCAAATCTCTTTTGGAGAATGTCATTAAGAATTTTATTGCAGAAGGTCGAAAGAATGCGGATGTAGTTTTAAATCGCCAGTTTCATCAATTTGACTAAGTCAAAGGCAAGCGTGAATACTTTTGCAGGAGGTGTAATAGTGTGCTAGAAGCCTCTGTATATAAATCTGTCAAATAATGTATAAGATCGAAATATAGAATTGCCATTACCAGATCTACACTATACACATAAAGCAGTACCTGATTCAATCATCCATTAAAATCTAAAATTCATAATTTTTTACAAATGAGAATAATATTTAAATTGTAACTTAAGCTACATGCAGTTGCATAGAAGTAAAATCAAAGAAAAAATATTATAAAATATACTAAAATGTTAAGAAAACATCTCAATAAACAATATTTTTGCACTTTAATACGATTAGCCAATTTGCTACATACAAGATATAACGTAACTGACAGAATGTCACAATTTAACTCATTCGATAACATTTCCTACTGCAACTTTGAAATTTTTATTTATGGTGATCTGATATTCAACATTTATTATATGTGTAGGATATAATTAGCATAAAGTGAAGTGTTGCTGTTCTCTCAATCAATTTTACTGCCTTTAATTTGATTAATCATAATATAAATCAAATATTATATTTAATGTTGATGCGCACACAGTTTTTTCATTTTGATTTTATTCTACATATAAATATATATATAATATATATATATATATATATATATATATATATATATATATATATATATATATATATACAAAGATAGAGAGAGGGAGAATATATTTATTTACTTTGAGACCATAAGGTCGAAGAAATACACATATACTGAAAAACTAGTATACATACACACACATGAAAAAGAGTATTAATATATTAGGTTGTTCGGAAAGTTCAGTCGGATTTTTACAAAGCTTATATAGGTTGTAACATTTTTCATTTGTGATTAAAATAACTTTGCGTTTGCTTACTTTTTTATTTTTCATTGACATATTTCATAGATTAAAATTTCTTAAAATTTTTAAAATATAAATTGGCGTTTATTTTATATACTTCGAAGTATTTATGGTGAAAATCAGCAAACAATATTTCATTACAACTGTTTGAGAAGATTGAAGGGGGCAAGAATGGCCTAAGAAATTAACGAAGCATGTGGAGAGGGTGTAATTAATGAAAGAACATGCCAAAGATGTGTCAAAGAATTTAATAAAGGAATTTTAACTTTGAAAACAAAGAAATATCTGGAAGGGTAAACCTAGAAATTGACAATACAATCACAAGTTTTTTAAAAAACATTTCCTCGATGAACATGGAAACAAATTGCGATTGCTAAGGAGGTTTCAAAATCAACAGTGTGGGAGCATATGCAAAAACTAGGATTGCGTTATGTTTCCTGGAGATGGGTGCCTCACACACTAAGTGATAACAATAAAGCGTCACGCATTCGTATATCCAACGAACTCCTGGTTTACTGATCATTATTAGGCAATATTTTTTATGTTTTTTTTAAATAAATATTTTTGTTTATTTCATAATGTATATTTTATATTTCCTGACAAAACAATGTACATTTATTTTATTAACAAATGAAAAATGAACTTTTTGGTACAATTTACAATATCTGTAAAAATCCGACAAAACTTTCCGAACAACCTAATAAAAAAATCAACATAAAATATATCAATATACGATGGTTTAAACTTTAAATATAAGTTGTAGCAAATGACGGAGAGGCATCGGCAAAAGCAAAACATTTCTTCTATCGCGAAGTATGGGAAATTGATGTCATAGAACTGGGTTCAATTTTATTGCTCTGATTTAAATATATATATATATATATACTATTTCAGAAGCTTCGTCAAGACGGTGTGACATCCAAGTTTCTTGCCATCCTATGGTCGATGTTTATGTCCAATTTCATTCGTATTTGTGTGGATGAGAACATTTCAGATTCTGTTGAGCAAGTCAAAGGGGTTCTTCAAGAAGAGGAAATATCGCTGTTACTGTTTATGTTGTTTACAGCAGAACTTCAGGGAATAATCGGTCAATCCGGGTGTAAGTGTTTCGCTTATGCGGACGATTTAGTAATTTGGTCTGAAAGCATCTCTAAGATGCAATGCGCATTGCAAGTACTCCAAGAATATTGTACAACTAATAAGCTGAAGGTAAATCTGTCAAAAACTAAAGTAGTTAAATTCCGAAAAGGTGGGCTAACTATCACAAGGTGACATTCTCCTATACAATGGTAAAAGAATAGAATTTGTGTCGAAATTCTGCTACTTGGGTGTCACTCTAACAACTTGCAATAAGGTCACTTAAAACCTAAAAGTTATAAATGCAAAGGTTATAAAGACGTGTGCAATAGTAGCTTCTAAACTTGATATGCTTTTGATTAATTTCAATGCTACTCACAAGATCTTAAATACTGCTGTGTTTCCGTCTTGTTCAAATGGGCTGCAATTATTTCTAAATGATTATAGTAATCAAATCATGATTCACAATAAAAGATCCTCACTTACTTTTGGAAGAGATGGGCAGGTATCAGTAAATTTATACCAACAAATAATTTATTATCGGCAATCAACAATCGGGAGTCCTCAACTATTAATATCAGGTGTTTGAAAGGAACTACAAAAAGAATCTACGCTCTGTTTATAACGAATAGCTTTCAAAATTTGTCGTTCTGTCAAAGTAAGTGCTGGCGTATTTCTCAGGGATGCTGGTGTAAACATGGTAGTAAAAAAATTGACAATTATTCCCATATTTTAAAATATGCTTATCTTTTCTCGGCAGGCGAGGTCAAAAAATTTCTGCCTCTGCGGCAAATTTTGCGGCTTCATCGCATCTTGTCCTGACCTGATTAAGCCGGATGTGTGTATGATTTGTACATAACTAGTCCTTATTTATTTATAAATTTTATTGCATTTGTCAACTTTGGAAAAATATATCGTTTTCATCATATAAATACATCGAAACGTAATGTTAGTTTTTGTAAACCAAGCACTAATGAGAATCACCGCTAAGGACTATCAAAAAATTTAATCAAGAAAAAATAGTGTAGATAAAAGGTATTAAATACATGTATATATTGGAGTTGTGTAGAAAATGCATGTATACATATCTGAGCTGTGTATACTTAAAAAAATTTGTGCTTCGAATCTGGAGCAGTAAGAAAAGTTCGCAATATTTTTTTTATATTTTAGTGGTTTGAATTTCCTAGCAAATTTATAGTTTTTTTTAAAAAATAACTGCTTAATTTTACCTAGCAGCGGCCATTTCAACCATCAAAAATAACTGATCAAAACCATTAACAGATTTTTTCAAAATGAAAGAAGGCAGAAATATCACATGGACGTGATTCGCGAGTCATTGAAATCTGCCTAAGTAACTTTCTTGATTTCTTACATTTGATTCATTTAGGTTCTGTACAGAAACATTTAAATTCATCGGGGCTCTTCTCGACAAATTTTATTGAAATCAACAAATGTTGAGCAATTAAAAAATATACAGCCATTATTAAGACTCATGAGAGGACTTATGTGTCCCATGTCTCAGCGGAATTACAATTGTGCTGGTGCAACCCATTGTCTAGGGCGGGTTTCCAACTTACAAAAATCGTAGGTCTGTGCCAGGATTGAATGTATTAATACAGTAGACATCGGTGTCATTATCCTGATAATCCCATGAAACTTGCATCATCAATAAAATTTCAAATATTGAATTCAGACTAATTTTATATAATATATCAGTTATTTTTACCATTTTTTAAGAAAACTACATAGCTCCAATTTAAAAATATATATAATATATATACATATATATAATATATATATAACATATATATACATATAGTTGGCTGCAAAAAAAATGAGACTAGAAAAAAGGCATATTACTTTTGAACTACTGAACGTAACAACTCAAGAAAGGCAAGATTTTAAAGATACATTAAAGGACTATAAGTAAAAAGCATCAAAGTCTAATTTGTTTTCCTCCTGTAGAAATAACTTCATTCAAACGAACGGAAACTGATTTCATTAAATTGGACTTCATTTCAGATGTCAAAATGTGTTGACTTTCTTGGATTTTTTCTTTTAAATCGGATATATTTTTCGGATTTTTCTTCTCAACATCATTTTTCAATATTTGCCACACGTTTTCGATTGGAGAAAGATCAGCAGAACTTGGTGGCCATTGCAAAAACTGGATATTATTTTCAGAAAACCAATTTTTTGTCTTTGCTGACGTGTGTGGGGTTGCTCCGTCCTGTTGGAGTATCCATCCATCAT
>CABFPE010000043.1:1598801-1609630 GCA_900660155.1 Hofstenia miamia
TATATATATATATATATATATATATGTATGTATATATATAAAAAATCCTTAATAAATTTGTAAATATAGATTTCATGTAAGGCATTTTATATTAATTTTAAAATTTCAACATGCAGAGTGACCTGTGGCAGTGCACGTGCCACTATATATTCTATATTCTGCAACATTTTTGCCATAATGCCAGTCTATCAATTTGTCAAATTGGGAAATTTGAGAGTCAAGCATTAAGACGATGGAATTTGAAACCTGCAAAGGGTGTAATCTAAATTAGTTTAAAATATGAAAATTTCGGTAGTGGAATTTGTGTGATGAAGACGATTTCTATGCTAATAGATATTTCGTTAACATGATGACCATTAGTTTAAGAGTAAAGTTTTATTACCATTAAATAATACATCTATGTTTCTGAATTCATCTATTCTGAATTTATGTGTTCTCATTATATTTATCTGTCAGATTGCGCACTAAGCTTGAAACAATAGTCTATAAATAATACACATTTTCATCCTTTTAACATTAATAAAAAGAAAAATATTTTCAAAAATTCTTTTTTCAATACACATTCGATTACCATTATACGCTAATCAATTTACGAACAGTCGCTCCACTTTGCCTTCCATTTCAATTAGTCGAAGAATATTCCACAATGATTGTATTTGGCAAATAGAATGAGGACAAAGTGCATGAAATAGTTTGAAACTACCAATACATGAAGTGTTGTAAAGCACTGTCTAATTAAGTTTTTATGAAAAAGCATTCTGCAATTTGTAGTTTGGAAAAATTCAAGAATTAATATTCTTTATTAAATTTTTATTATGCTATATTTAATCCAAAAATTTGAAAAATTAAATTTCCACAAAGATTGGTATTTCATAGTATTCTAAAGCTTTTTTGCAAAATATTATATATAAATTTACGCAGTTAAATGTGTGATTATTCCAGATGAAGTCTTTATACGACTATTGATAGCTAAAATATTTTTAAGAAATTCAATATAAAGTTTTAACATTATGAAAGTTTTTAATAATGAGTTTGATTCCAAAATGTCTAAGTTTCACAAGGCAATGTCTAATCCCCACAGCAATATTATCTGCACATTTAATTATTACATTTCAGTCACGATATATCATATTATTAATCAATTGCTCATTAAATTTTTATTAAACGCATACAAAATTAATGCTGTCAATTGTAGCTATGATAATTCAAACTCATAGAATTGACCGTTGCCTTAGTTTGTTAAATTTTGTACAAATACACACATTATTTTCTATTTTCCTGCAATAATGTTATTGACTCATTTTGTTATTTTATTATCTTTCTTTCACAGGATTGAATTCTGAGGAATTCTGAAAATTCTGTAATTTGCTGGACTCTTGACCGTTCTGAGTAGAAGATGTATTTAATTTTGTTGTCTCAAATTTTATTTTTCCAGATAGGTGTATGGTAAATGATATTGCCATTTGTACATTAATTTTTAATAATGTTTTATTTTAAATTTTTTAAGTTTTTATGAAGCCATTAATTATAGCTGCCACTTGCATATTGTGGAATATGTAGTCACAAAGCTTCCTAAATTGTTTAGAAGAACTAAATTATATTTTGCTTGAGTAAAAATTGTTACACAGAAATTTTCAACATGATTTTATTATGAAAGTTCGGTTTAATATATATTATATGTGAATCTATGAACTAAACTTTATTAGGTTAGTTTCACTACACAAAGTGCAAATGTGAAATTACATTTTGTAATATATATATATATATATATATATATATATATATGTCACTGGAATTTACAGAATTTTGCTCATAAAATAAATTTAGCCTTTATAATGCACACATGTCTAAAAGGTTGACCTATTTCAAGAATTTAATGTTTTAAAATAGAAAGAAAACATAATTACAACCAAACACTTAGTTAAGTATGTGCTAGGAAGAAATTTAACATGGCAATGTAAATAGCTATTAATTCAGGATCTCATTTTCTTTAGTTTCTTTCTTACAAAAAATATTGCTTTCTAATTAATTATTACGTACTACTTCTTAAAATTGAAAAGAATTTTTAATATGGGAGAGGAAGTTCTAAAACTGCATAAAATTGTTTAATACTTATAGTTTTTGCCATCATTCGCTTCAAGCTTTTGTTTAAGATACAATTAGTGGAAAAGCAAACAACTTAAGAAGGTAATTAGACTAGAATTCGTTAAAAGTAAGTCAGAAAAGGTACTTCAAAAATGAAGTGCAGTATGATGCAAAACATTCTTCTTCAATAGATATGACTAATAAGTACTTGCTATGCGCTATCTCAAGAATGAGAAATATTTGTAAAACCCTGATTAACCCTATTTAGGTTGGGGTGGGGTAAATTTACCTTACCTCGCACAATTTTGATTATTATGAAAAATGAAGGTGTTCTGAAAGCCCACCAACAATTTTGCTTGCATCGAATTTAGTCTTTTGAATTTTCACGAAGTTTTGGGTNTATATATACATTACAAAACGCATAGAGGGGCAAGTGTTATGAATAAGGGGGTTTCGTTTGCCTCTTTAACAACTCCCTACTTATTGAGTTAAACTCAGCGCTAGTTTAATCAATTTATTTGATTGTAACTACTTGTTTTTTGTTACTATGCTTTTATTAAATTATGTTTTTAGCTTTCTATACATTATTTAAACTAAAACACCCGCACTTCAATATACTTTGGTTTCGGTATATATGTAGCTTTGTATATTGCCGGCGTAATGCCACCATTTATTGAAAGAAATCTGTTCATTGAAGGTAATAGCATCGCCGCAATGTCTGCTTTGTTCTTATTCACGTTTCCGCTTTGTTCTACAAGTGTTTTTGATCAATCATTTCCCACTGAATTATTATCGTTTTACTCTTAAAGCAAAAAATTATGCAGGATGTTTCGCATATATTTCCAAATATTCATTTATTGAAGTACATGCAATTATAAATATTTTTTCATTTTCTGTATTAACTACACATGCCACTGTTACCAACTTAGACTTTAAAGATATCTCAAGTTCTTTCAAATTCTTATAAAACGTTTTAAATTTGTAACTATAATTAGAAAAAAATCAGTTTGGTTCTTTAAGGAGTTGCATTGGAGTATATGGCTTATATATTTGTTTTCAGATCTTAAAATCAATTCTGTATTCCGTTAATAGATTGCATTGAATTCTGAAAGTTTAAAAATACTTAACTTAAATTATCAAGCAAAATAATATTTAATTGCCAATCTTCAATAATTTCACGTTATTTTGAAGGGAACATTTCCAATTTTATGCTTTAAAATGCCAAGCTAAAAATTTTCAAGTTGTATTAACACTCTTAAAAAAGTTTATAGGAACTTGAAAGAATTTGAAAGATCTTTAAAGTTTAAGTTGGTAACAGTTCCATGGGTACGTATTTCAGTTCAATGGATTCTCATATTTTTCGTTTATGTTATATGTATGTTTCAAAACATTTATTTATCATACACATATTGATAATATCGTTTTTAGGTAATTTCAGGTTAACAAATCAAAATTCGAGATGTGTAAGATGGATTTCTAAATCATCCATTACCACTCCCATTAAATCACTTGACTCCATGTGATCCAACCACATAAAAGCCATGGTCATCATATTTTACCATTTATCCAAGATTAACACAGTTAAATTTTGGATTATGATACCTGTGCCAAGGAAATATGTATTCCTAGAAATTGATAGTCCTGAGAACCTAATGACTATTAATGAAGTAATTAACTCTTGAGAGTTTTACAATATCATTTACTAACTTGGAGTGCAATTGTAAAGACTACTTAAACTCTTTATTGTTTTGAAAATTTGTGATTTTTGTGATGTGTAATTCGCTATTGTCTCTTATTGATTTTTCGACGGCTTAATTGCTTTGAATATATCGTTTAAATAGAATACATTGTGTTTAAAATTTGCCATACAAATTCAATTTGCTTGTCTCTGCCTAAAGCTTTCTCTGCAGTCGAAAGTAATGAAAACTCTTTTTCACAACTGTGGCATATGAAAAGGCTGTTGAGAAACTGTGTATATTATGTATACAGCGTTTCTACCCCCAGTGACAAACGCAGAGGGCATGGTGAAATATCTTTATCAGCTTTCAATGCTGATTTTTATAAATTGAATCAAAAAATTATCCTATGAAAAATAAACAGATATTAACTGAAATGCTTTTTACGGTATATTTTTTCAATATTTTGAAGATAATCGGGAGTCTTCTCCCAATTGTGGACACTCAATTTGGTCACTACTGAGATTTCTTCCTCAGAAAATCATGGGCTTCCTCTGAAACCCCGAATGTATATATTTAGCAAAAATGCTGCTCAAAATGGATTTCAAACCATAGTGTTTTGAGTATAACTTTTTAATAAATAAGGTTAAAGCAAAGAATTTGTTGGGTGGAACTCGATAATCAAAACATTAATTTTCTATTATTTTTAAAAAATGCGAACTATTTGAACATTTACTCAATAATGACCATTTCTCTGAAGTTTCACATTTGCCTTTTTCTTCTGGTTGGTGCTATATTACAAATTCTTAGAATGATGGTTATTCAAATTATGGATTTACGATAGGCATTTAATTGGATTAGAGGACTTAGGTACAGGTTTGAAAAATTTCTAAAATCTATATCGACCTAGATTTTTTGCTATTAATTATATCACTCTATTTCTATGGGTGCCGTACTTCAACTACCGACAATAAATGGGCTTATTAGATTCGCATTCTTGCTGATCACCACTATTTTTCTCGGTAACTTCCATAAACATATTTTTTCTTCATCTATTTATGAATGATTTCCAAATGAGTCCTTTGCTAACTGGTATTACTCAATTTTAAAGGTTTTTATCACAAAGATGCTCTATCGTTTGAATACTCAGTCGTTTTGCTCTATCTGTTTCTAAAATCCACTAACATCTTCAATGATGTAGACAACGACACCTTTTACAAATATCAGCCTTTTTGTTACAGAAAGAATTTAGTTTATGTTTCTCATAGAAACTTGAACAAATCACTAAGTCAAGTGCTACTTTAGGGAATTTTTGAAAAAAAAACAATGGAAATGAGGACATATCATTAGGAAAATTGATTGATGAACACGTCATATTGCGATAAAAATGATTTCACTTTAAAAGTTTATAGGATAACTTAAAAATAAACCTAGTATCATGCTGTGAAAATTATCGCTCGAATTCATAACAAGCTATGTCGGTCCTTAAATTCAAAAGTACTCTAAGATTGCTATAACTGATAGTAAATGAAAAAGTATTGCTGATGACTACATAAGTTCTACTTTTTTAAACATTTCCGTTGAAAACCAACAAACAAATCTCACTTGTTGGCAAAACTTTGCATAATGGAGAAATAAGTGAAGATTCACTTCGCTTGATTAAATCACAAAAAAGTTTGATCCAAAGAAGATATTTACATTGCTATGCATATTGTTATGCTTAATACATGTGTTTTTCATGCTTAGGATTATATGTGTTCTACACAAGGCAGGAAATGTAGGTTAAGCTCTGTATATTTTTAAAGTTTGCCTGCATTTCAATTTTTAAGCAATATATTACTGAAATCTCATGAAATTGATTAATACAACTTTAGTCTACTAAAATGTATGGGCAAGTACAAGAGGGGCTTGAATGAAGCTAAGCCTCCTCATTCAAAGCAAATATTTGATAAGGAGGTCTTTAAAAGACTCTCAAGGAAATGAATAACCCCACTAAATAGTGAAGCAATTTTAATCTTAGCCCCTCAAAATCTTAAAGTTCTACGAAGATTGCTCACATCGTAATTACTTTGCAGTTCCAAGTTATATTTAGATACGCATCACTCGATGAGTTCGCTCCTATTCACTATCTGTTAGCAATAATCCTAAAACTAACCCTAACCTAAATCTAAGCCCTATCCCTAGTTTTTTAGGAACGCAAGCAATACCAATAATATATTATTATATAACTATTTTTATATATTCATCAATTATTCTTCTTTCAGAAGCATTTATGAAACTAGTATGCCTATATTGTACTGCTTAAAATTGTTCACTATTTAAAAGACACAGAAAAATTTGAGAGTCCTCATGGAAAATATTAAGATAATTGCGTCATAGCAAATTCAACAACAAATAATCAAAGTAACCTCTTTTTCAATTTCTTGGTACTTCACTCATGATGAAATTGTAAAATATTATCGTAAAAAACTCATTTATAATCGATAATGCTTTTGGAAAATAGTATTGGCAGGCTTTGTTTTTCATTAGTAAATGGTTAATTCTTAACTGTAAATCTTACGGATGAAAATATATATTTCATGTTAAAGGTGGGTAAGCACGATATGCGCCTATGAATGTTTACATCCTTCAATAATTTTTTCAGTATTTTTCAGGTTCATAAAAAATTTCTGGAAACATTTTTCGCAATTAGGATTGAAAATCCGTGGAACAAATGCAACTGACTCCATGAGTTAATGAACAATTTAATACGTTGTACAAAAAAAGGTAGTTGTTAATACTGTTAGGTCATATCTAAATGTTTTATAAAAAAACCAATAAACTAAGAATTCGCGTTTAGCAATACAAACCTTGCTAGGAATGTTTAAAAATTATCTCTAATATACAACTGGAATAGTATATATACTGAAAAAATCCATAAACATGTTAATTAAAATTATTTTTAAATGAGCTTAATATTCTCTTCTTTAAATCCTTGCAGTGTCATTTGAGAATGTTGGATTTGTTATTCTATATCGCAATTCGTTATTGAGGTGTCTTTTTCTCTATTTTCTGAAAGAGCATTTCTCTAGAGTATAATTATAACTGTTAGTTATTATAATAAAATGTGTCAATGATTTTCAATAGACCGATAAATAGGAGTTCTTTATTGATGATAATTTGATTAACTTGCATAAGCAGATACTATATTCGAATGTTTTATGAATAGACCTTGCGTTTACAAAAAAACAGACAATGTTAGTAAATATTGCTTTTATTTTTTACACCGAAGATTTACGTACAGCCATTATAAAATTATATATTTTCTAAGGAATAACATAATTAAATATAGTATATATATATATATATATATATATATATATATATATATATATGTTGTGAGAGGGAGATAAATTTTTTGTAATCGAATTCCTTTAAGATTCTTCATCCAGAAAATATATATGAGTTGGTGGTGATAAATCAATTCTTTGATAATTTATTGAAGGTCGATCATTTTAAATATTTTTCACTAATCAAACACCACTCTATAAATGTTTTTCAATTACTTTGAATAAGGAATGATAAATCTATCATAGAATTTCTTAGGTTGGTCTATTTCTAGTTCAACAATATTCCTAATCTATATATCAATTTCTATATGGAGACAAAGCCCATTTTTATAGGAGTTCACATGCTTAAATTATTTCAAAGAATTACTTCAATTCATGGAAATGTTGCGCCAAAAACATGATTTGTGAAACAGGGTTTGCTACTTATAGATTAGATGTATTTGAGTAAAAATTCAGTCACTGCTTGTAATAAACTTTTCTCAGTACACCATATTATATTATATGATACGCGAAAACAAAACAAAACTTACAGTATTTTTCACAAAAACTCCATTGAAAACATTTCGTACGCCACCGCACTTACGACTTAGGAATTTCGCTTGCACAACTATAACTCCGCAAAATAATTTGACAGAATTGAAGGACGTAATAATTAAGGATAATTTTTTAATTCAATCCATTAGCGTTTAACAGTACATGCATTATGTTAACCATGCATTAATCTAAAACAGCATTCCTCTATAAATATCAACAGAAAAGATAACGTACAAAATTTGGAAAATATCTGCTTATAAAAATAAAGTATTTCGACCTCCGAAAAAATATTTAATGTGTATAAGAGACAGATATAAATTTAAGCTTACATCATTTCCCTAAAATATTAACTGCTTTGAAAAATACCAAGGTTTTTAAAATATAGCTTTTATAATGTGATCATCTATTGCACAAGATGAGTTTCTCATTTAGTTTAAATAGCAACACTAGTTGCAGCAATGATCCATGATCACGTCTACTAAACTATTATATATATATATATATATATATATTGTTTTTGAACATTCTCTACACTATCAGCTGATTGATTATAATGTGTCAATATTGTTGAATTTATGTTAACTTTCTTACATCTTTCTTATGCTTGTAGTAACACAAGTAAAACATGAATATTTTTCAAAATATTTGTTAATAACATTACTGTATTTGTAAATGCTATGCTTTGACAATGATCACACTCTCCATTGCAAATATACGCTGCTACTACTTTATTGAATTCTATTTTAAGTTTTAGCTGCTTAATCATATTATCAAGGGTTGAACCGTGTACAGTTACACTTAAATTAAATAGATATTAGATATAGATAGCGCGAGTATAGCAATTTGCAGCAATTTTTTCAAAAAAAATGATGAATGAGAAATTTAATGCTAAAACGTAAAACCGTTTACACTTTTCCAATTTACCAAATTCCGCCTGAATCCGAAATGCACGCAAAGTCAAAGGGCAGTACTCCAAATTTCGCGGTAAGTACTACTTTGTGTAACTTGAATGAATACACGAGCTGCAATTCATAGAGGCATGAATGAATGAATGAATAAATGAATGAATAAATGAATGAATGAATAAATGAATGGTGATTTCCTGTCATCATAATGATTAGATCATTATGATCTTTGATCATAGCAAACAACGAAAATGTTTGAAAGTTATGATTTTTTGAAAATATTTCAAAAGTTTTCAGAGAACTGTAGGTTAGGGCGGTCACTTTGACTAAAACATTGTCATGCCATTTTTTATTATATTTTAGCATGTATTGCACATTAAACAAATTTTTTACACATGATGTTCTTTTTATGCTCTCCACTGCTTATAGTATATCAACACATTATGATATTTGATTTGGCAAACCGGTTCATTCTTCTCTAAAGACATAACAGAAAATATAATAAATCATAAAACAGCTATGGCAGTATATGATCTTTTCACTCTCAAACAATATTCCAGTTGAAGACTCAGGATGCAAGGTTTTCTAGTGACATTTTAAGAAGCTTGCCTAAAGCCTGAACTTGTTTATATCGTAATGACATCTAATGCAAAATACAAAATCTATCCCTTCCGCTTTGTAGTAGACCCAGAGATAGACATGTGCTGAAAACTCAGACCTAAGCCTGACTTTCACTCGCCTGGCTTGGCCTGACCTATTTCAATTAATGCCAATTGTGCCAATTTAAAGCCCATTCCTATTATTCATTTTAAGAACTTCTTCCAATTTTTTGATGTGTTCGACCAAATTTGAAGTCTTCTAATAAGAGGATATGATGCTAATGCAAATTTCAAAGTGAAAGCTTCATTTTGAACACATTGTTTATAGCATATATAGTATTCCTGTAATTAGACTGACCTGCTTGCACGTTTATTAAATTTCACCTTTTTTGCGATGCCTCGGCTTAAGCATTATAGGTGCTACCATGCTCAGTCAATATGAATTACAAAACAAATATAGAAATTTTGGTCAAATCCCATAGTTTTTAAAATCGCAAGCAGCAGGGAAGAAACTTTTCTTGTATATGGCAGATTTACAGTAAGGATGTCTAAGCCAAATCGTTTTCGATGTACAATTTTTCTAAATTGGTGGCAAAATTGATTATTTATGTGATTTATTAAATAGTCTTTTGAAATATTACTTTCAATTGCATAAAATTTCAAAGGTTTCTTGAGAAGTCGTCTTTGTTTATCGTTTATTGGGGGCATCCAAACTTCTGTGCTATATAAATAAGTAGGCATTATGTACTGATTAAAAATTATCATTGTTTTTCTGCGATCTAATAAAGGCAGGACCAAAGTTAAACATCTAATTAAATAATTAACACTTTTTATAATGTGTGATATCTGTTTATTCCATTTCAAGTCGATATATATAAATAAGCCAAGGTACTTAACATCATTACCCTGGCAAAACAATTCATCATTAATAGAAATTTGCGAAATATAATTTTACGCAAGTTAGCGTCTTTGATTTTGGGATGTGCAAACAGTAACTCAATAGACTTTGCAGAATTAAGATACAAGTTCCTTTCTTCTGACATGTTCATTAACAACACCAACGTACTTTTTGTATTACTTTTGTGAACTTTTTAATGAAATACCACATAGTATTCGGGTATCATCTGAGTATTTCGATATGTCAATATTAACACCATCCAGTCCTAATTCATTATTGGATATCGAATTAGTTTCATCCGTAAAGAGCGGTCCACTCATTCGCCCCTTGTGGAACACCAACGACAGTTTTAATTTGTGGTGAATACACATTATGTGATACCTCAACCTGTTGATTCCAGTATTCTATATAACCATAAGAACCATGGAGAGATGTTTTTTATCCGATTGAGAATGTTATTTTGCAGATAAATAGTCTAAAAATATGGCTTTCACTATTGTAGTTTCATTTAGATTAAGAAAACTTCCAATAAAGTCAATCGTACATATTAAGGCATCAGTTGTTGAGCAATTTTTCTTGTATGCAAATTGATTAGTATCAGCAAAATCACGAGTTTTGTCTAAAAAGAAACGTAAGGCAAACTTGTCTAATGTTTTAACTGAAATTGGAGTGACGTAGATTGGCCTAAACTTAGTATAATTATATATATATATATATATATATATATATATATATATACAAAATATATTATTTGAGGGTTTGAACTGCATTCACTTAGTGTTATTATATAAAATTAATTTCAT
>CABFPE010000043.1:1610630-1641657 GCA_900660155.1 Hofstenia miamia
TATATATATATATATATATATATATATAATTGTATGAATACGATGCAAATAAATTCTTAATTTATGGCACCTGCTAGCAGTAATAATAACATTTCATTTAAAGATACTGTCTCATTTTTTTTGCAAATAGCACTGCTGGGTGGATATATCATTAAAACCGATATACAAAGTAGCGGCGGAATTAAAATTTAGGGGTTGTAAACATGCAACTAGTCAAAAACTTTTTTACAACTTGCCCTGTCATTTAAAACTGTCAGGCTATCTGCAGATCCAATATTTCCAAAAAAAGAAAAATGATCAACTAAAATATATATATATTTTTATATCATAATTTTGAAAATTAATACAATATAAAAAAAATTCACAACTACGTGAGATGGCACTAATAAATTCTTGGACTACTTCCAAATAATTAAAACGATTTATCCATTTCTTATGAGAATTAGAATTGGAATTTATTATATATCTAAGAACAAAACGCTTAGATAAATGGGAACTAAAAAGTTTCATGCATTAAACAGCAGTCGATTTGGAAATGCTCTTTTAAACTATTCTGTCCTTATCTTAAGTTGATAATAGACAGATTTTTCGGCCCTTGCACGTCGGCTGTTCGGCTCTCTTCGGGGTGGCAACAAGTCTAAAAGAAGATGATCGACATTAGAGTTCATTTGCCTGAGAACCCTTTGGTTAGATTCTGCAACTATCTCCTGCAGACAGCAGCCAATTTTTCTAATATCCATTCTTTCAGCTCGTTTGAAAAATCGTACCATGCCTTTGCTTTCATCATTGTTGAAATTCCCACACACATATATGTAATATCTTACTTTACTCATTATCAACGAATCGAAAAGCAGTTTAAGACCATCAACACCGAGTTTTGAGGAATTCTAAGGAATCATGTGCTCGATTTGCATATTGTTTGAGAGATATCTCGGAAAAATTTTACTCATAGCCATGGAAATGATAAATAGGCTATCAAAAGTAATATTGAAGAATTGAATAAAGAATTTAAGTTATAGAAAAACTCAATAAAAAACTCAAACACTGTTCTGGTTTTTGGAATAGCAGAAATGTTGGAAAACCACCTGAACGATTGATAGCAGATAAGAATTCTTGACGTCTTTCAATAAGTAGATTCCAATTATTAAAGAAGATTTGTTCGATAGGGTAGCTTATGATCTAAATCAATAAGACCAATTATGCTCAAATTTAGGAACACCTGCACAAAGCGTTTCTTTTTTGCTAACGCATATAAGGTCAAAGAAATTGACTCGTAAATATTTATTAAGCAAATGCTTATTATAATGAGAGATAGAAAAGAGTGATCTTCGCTAAACGATATTATTTGATACATAAAGCGGTGGGCAAATCATGGTTAAGAATCTGAAACTTAAAGTTTTGTGTTAATAACGAACGATTGCGTGTAGATGGGGTACATGGATTGAGGCTGCTATGAGGATGCAACAGAAATTCGTAATGCTAAAGCACTATTAATTCTCCAACACTCCGGAAGCAGGTAGCTTTTATCCGAGCAAACTTTGGAGAACTTTAATAACGAACGATAGAGTGTAGATGGAGTACACTGGATTGAGGCTGCTATGAGGATGCAACAGAAATTCGTAAAGCTAAAGCACTATTAATTCCCAACCACTCCGAAAGGGTTGGCATTTTTAAAAGCAAACTTTGAACTTTCTCCTGCCATCAAGTAATTAGAAAATTTCGAAAGTACTGGCTTGTAGGCATGGAAATGGTTTGATCAGTGTCATCAACTAACACAAAAACACACTGCTATCTATGCGAAAATGATCGCAATTCTAAAACGCAAATATCTCACCTATCTCCTGCTATACAGGCTGTATTTAAGCATGCCGTAATAACTAGTGTATATGTGGAAAGGAGCATCAATAAATATAAGACAGTTCTACGAGCAAATCCCCAAATCATTTCAAAATATTTTTTGTTCATTACAATAGAATTTAAGCTTTTTGAACAATTCCCAATCTTCAGTTCAACCATATTTCTTCCAGAAAGAGGGATTATTCTATAGAAATAATTATGAGCACAAGTTGCTTTATGAATGCGAAGGAGACGAAACAAGAAAAAGAGCTAGAATTATATGCAGGATTTGAGAATTTAAGAAAATCGAGAAAGTCGAAGTTATAAATGCCAAGAAGTAATTTATTAACAAAAGGGAAATCAAGGAACTTGAGGTATTAAGAAATTGGCAAAAGTCTAGCCCTAAGAAGAAGTTTTAGGTAAATTTGCTTAAAAGAGAAGATTCAGCGAAGGGTGCGAGGTAAGAATCTGTCAAGTTTAATAGAAGAAGAGAAACATAGATACCAGCATTGAGAATTATTGCAAAGAATTAAAAAACAATATGATTTAAAGAGAGTTAATTTGGAAGAAGAATTTAGTGAACTCAGCATTGATGACTTAAGGAAATAGAGAGAGAGAGAGAGAGTAGAACTCAGTATTTAATGAAACATGTTTTGATCAGGAAAGTGATTACATCAAAATCGCGGACATTTGGGAGGCAGCTCTTTACATTCTACTTTTCACACATGATACCTTAAAATATAGTCCGTGCTATAAATAAAAAACTGGGACCACGAATTTTAGTTTTCGAGATAATTGCTAAAAATGAATTAGATTATTAGATTAAAATATGCTAAAAATAATTTAGTAATTGAAATTACTTACCTCCATCGTAGTTCCTGCGTTTAATGCATAGATTTTTTTAAAATTAACTAAATAAATCACTTAAAAGTAATTGCTATTATTAATATGGGAGAAAAACTTAATGAAAATGAGCCTGTCAAAAATGACTATAGCACAGTTTCAGAAGCTATGTCTAAGAAATTAATTAAAAATTTAATTGAACTAAAGTCCCAATTTTACTACACAGCATTCTTATGTTAAGTAATAATTTGAACTGATTTTTTGTCTCAGGGTGTAACATAAGTTAACCAATAATATTGGACTGGATTCATACAATTATTCGTATTGGAATATTTCATTGTACTCTACATTTTGTTTATCACACGGTAACTGTTCTTAATCAACAATTTTTGTAATAGGAAAATATGTGATTGAACAACAATGATTAACTTTCGAATTGAATTGTTCTTACATACATCTTTTCACAATCCATGGAAAATCCTGATATGGAAGAAAAACGGAATCCAACCATATTATTGATCCGGATCAGGATCATTTTTCAGGTAAAGTAGGATCACTTCGAGGCTTTTTGAGACTAATTTTACCTGGTTTTTGCCGAAAAAATTTTGGTGGCAGTGGATGCATCCCGCGATCCATGCAATGCGGTGACATTTTTGGACCCACAATCTCCACCACACCACAAAAAATGTGTTCAAATATACACCATAATTCCCATGCCAAAACACATGAATAAAATTTTGCTCCACGAATCCCAACAGCAATTTTTTTTACAGAACTGCTAAATATTTCAATGCAAGGCATTTGTACTCACTGAGGATTGCATGCAAGTTTTAATATGTATTAATATAATTAAAAATATAATAAAATTTTTCAACTTCATCACTATCTTCATCATAGCCATGTTCTGTAAAATCATTTTTTAAAGTCTATGATTTGATCATTTTTAGTATTATTGAGGCTAGTTACAAAAGATTTTTCGCTCAAATTCCCACATAAGCTATACTTTCATCGCAATTCCACGGCAAGCCTTAAATTTTAAGATAGTTGCATGCAACAAGTCTACGCCAATCAAAAGAATTCCTTTTAAACATTAATCTAGATATTTTGAAAAATTATGTTTTCAAACTTTATTCATTTGCCTTTGGATTGTATTACATTTCCACATCTATATTACAAGGTCTGTGAAATTATAAAAGATAAATTTATAAAACTTACAGTGTGAACGCCATGTGATTATTTGAACATCAGTAAACTTATAACCAGTATAGAAAGCAATATTGTAAATTAATTCATCAGAGTTCTCTATGTATTTATCTTCAAGTTTAAATAGCTGCTCCAGTTTCCGTCTTCATAAAAGAACTTATTGAGCAAGTGAAGCAATGATCAAAAGACATTAATTTTCAAATTATGAAGTTCTGAATTATACTCCATGGTAGCGTTTTACAACATATTCCAATCGGCCACCTTTCGGTAAACGTTTTCTGCTCAATACTTGCAATCACTTTGATTGTAAAATCTTTTGTTACTATATAAATTGAAATTTTTATATTTTTCTATTAATATTTTAAGTTATTGATGAAATTAATATAATTGAATACACTTTTTGCATTTTACTTTTTATTGAAGTTGCTACAAAGCAATTTTAGCAGCCTCAAAGCTTATGGACATTAAATTAACATTTAATATATTCAAATTAAGTGCAATATATAATTCCTATTGTTTAATAAACGTTTTGAGTAAATATATTACATAAAAGCAGCGTGGAAATATCTTTCATCAAGGAATAACGAAATGTTTAATAATTGAAGGACTTAAGGAAATTCTTTTAACTAAGTATAAATATGCTTAATATTTTCAATTGACTGGACTTTACTTTCCTATTTAACATTCTAGACTATGAGTTTAAGCTAATTATTTGGTTAGGGGAAAGTACACATTAAAAATAAACAATTTCCACCTTTTTCACGTAGATTCATCAACATCTACTTCTTCTATTTGAGCCTAAGTTATAGGTTCTCAAAAGCTCATTCGTATATATACATCTAGCCTATCTATATATCATCGTTGCATTCCATGTTTCGCACTTAAACTGTCTAAGAAATTTTGAAATTGTATATTTTAACGCCAATAACTCATGAGCTAATAAAATTATTCGAAATTTGAAAGCACTAGAGGATAGGGGATTGCGTTCTCTTTTATTTTCGTTATTGGACTAGGCATTTAGCAACGCAATCCCAGATTTCGGGTTTGGGTAGTCTATCTACATACGAAGAACAGTTAAGTTTAGTTGTTGCTATCATGGGACTTCGACATATAATTAAAAGAACATTAGGAATGGTGAAGATTTAAAACTGTTTTAAGGAATTGGAATTTTCATTGAAAGATAGTGAACGTTTTCAAGAGAAATACCTACCGATTAGTACACATTTTCAACTCAAGTTCGAACACGTTCACCACCAATAGATGTGTCAATCTCAGGCATTTAGAAAATTTCTTGCAAATGTGGAAAATGGCTTGTTTTTTAATAAACATAGACAGTTTAAGGTTAATTATGGTAATACATAAATATAAAAATTAAAAATATAATAAGATTCAAAAGCAATTTTTCGCTACAAGAAAAAGGTACAAAAAACTATAAACTACAAAACTACAAAAAGCTATTTACAAAAAATAATAAATATATACAATATTAAAATGTGTGTGTGCATTTTATACAAAATTTTCAAATGAATTTAGTGTATTATTGTTGTTAAGTAGGCATTGTCTATTAAAGAGGAATGTTCGCAATTTTTCAGAATTTCTTGTAATTTTTTTCGAAATTAATTTCTCTATTTAAGTTATTCCATAATTTAGTTGCTGTGTGGTGAAAACTATTAAAATATTTATCCACGCATAAAAATGCCTGAGACCGTTCATTTAATTTAATATAGTGTTTTAAAAACGAATTGCGGCTTGACCAAATTTGAATTTAAATAATATTGATAATATGTGCATTTGAATTTGATAATAAGGAGATAGTATTTTATATTTTAATCGGTAATCAGATGCATTGTCATGTTTTTGTGCCAAATTGAGTATTTTAAGGGACCAATTAAAAGTTTTAGACGGGAGGATGCGATGTTTTGAATCTGTATTTGTAAAGAGGAATGGCAATATTGAAAGTGTGAAAGGCAGAGTGCATTTATTAATTATTTGTGGTACGCATTTGAAATATTTCTGAGATGATAAAGATACCTAACTCCAGAAGCCATTTATATCAGTACTTATAAGACATGTATCATCTGCGTATTGATAAATTTTACTGTTTTTTACCTGTTGAGTTATGTCATTAATATAGATTGCAAATAGAATAGGTTCGAGAACTGTGCCCTGTGGAACCCCATGGTCCGTCATAATATATTTTGATTTTTTACCATTAATGTAGAATCAGGGGATGAAACTAGAACAGCACTGAGGAACTTAGTGTCACGGCAAAAGATTGCAATAGTGACCATCTTGTAGCGGCCCTGATTCTTGCGATAAGTAAACAAGTAGAAAGCATCAATAATTCATTCAAGTAACTAGTAACTGTTTATACAGAAAACATTCAGGATGACCAATTCATACGGCGTCACGCCGGAGCGATGGCAGAAATGAGAAGTTCACAACTCGTCTGAAAAGGTGTTACTCTGTTTGTCTCACGTTTTAATTTCTAGCTCAATATACCATCTCTGTTTTTTTCTTATTTCTCAGCTCATGTAATAATAGCATGTAATTACCATGCATTCGTGCTAGTCAACGGCATAATATCATCACAGTGTAAGTTATTATAGGTGTCTTTGAATTTGAAATCGAATGAGAGGGTTTATTATTTCTACACATACCCATATACCTAACCTAATGCGGTCCACGATCTGGGCTGCCTTTGTCAAGGAACAAGTCGTCGTCCCAGGATCAAAGGAGTAACTCCCAAATTGTCGCTGGAAACTTAAGCAGTTATAATAACCATTGGGTTAGAAAAAAACTACAAAAACAGTAAAGAGAGAGTGAATGCAGTTTCAGTAACAAGGAATACATTGCAACATCTCACCCATGGTTTCCTCGCATTTATACAAAATAAAAAATAATTACCTGGCCTTTGTTTACAAATTCAAACATTCAATTTCCCTCGCAAAGTTAATTGGGCAATTACGCGTAAGCACCATTCGAGGGGAAAATTATTATTAGATCATAAAACTGCTCTCGAAAATCCTTAACTAATTTTTTGTGTCATAATAACGTCACCACGATCAAAGTATAACAAAATTTAGCCAAATAAAAATTAGAAAAATTAAAATTTTCACCCGAGTCTCCGAGTGACTACATTAAGTATAACTCTTTGCAGTCGATTTTTAAGGAAAGTCATTATTAAATTAACAGATTTGTTATCAAAGTTATAATATATTAATTTGTCCCTTAATATGTCAAAATTCATTGAGTTAAAAGCTTTGCTCAAATCAAGGAGTGCAACACAACTACATTTGTTTAGGGTTAAATTAGATTTTATTTGTTCTGATATTGATAAAATGGCATCTTGAGTCCTATAACCATTACAAAAACCAAATTGTTTGTTTGAAAGAATATTTTCAGATATCAAATATGCATTTATTTGATTATTTAATAATTTTTCAAATAGTTTACTAAAGGGATGGCCAATGCAAATGGGCCTATAATTTTGTGCATTTAAAGGGTCGCCTTTTTATATATAGGGCTTATGTCAGATTTCTTAAATATATCCGGGAATTCATTATCAATAATGCATTGGTTAAATGCCAATAGTAGATGTTCACTAAAGATATGAAATGACGTTTAAGAATAAAGATTGGAAGATTATAGGATGCGTTGATTTATTTGTGTCTAAAGTTTTTATTATGGTTTCTAGTTCATTTGCATTTATGAATCTAAAAGAAAAGTATGTTTTTTCTGGGAATTTATTAATATTTTTTTACCTCTTATATTGGGGACGATTGAAATTGCCAAGTTCCTTAAATGTTGTATTTTGATGGTCTATTATTCTTGTTTTTTCTGTTGTAGTTGTGTTATCAATACTTTATTCATTAATATCAGTGGAAATTCCTATACTATTTCCCAAAATTTTATCAATATATCGCCATTTTTCGTTTGTATTAGTTAGTTTATTGAAGAATCTTTTTTATTTCTTAATTGTTTAATTACCCTCTTTAGTTCATGGATGTCACTATCATCAGCATTTGATAAAGCAAACTTGCGCACTTTTAATTTTACTTTGTGGTACTTAATTGGCGCTGCTTTATTAACAGCATTGCAAATTTATTTTGAAATATAGTTATTCATGCAAGATCCAGATTTTAATGTGTATATATAGTTGAATGATATGTTTTTCAAAAGTGTTTCTATTATTTCGTCTGAATAATTTAGATAATCTCTTGTGTAAATTATTTTAAATTTATTGACTTTTACTTATATATGTGCAGAGAGCATGGTCACTGAATGATTCAAACATTNGCGAGGATGGAAGAATCCTTTTAAGACGAAAGTGATATGAGCAATTCCTTGACGAGATAAGTGGATTCCATCATGGGCAATCAGGTTGGAGTTGATACTTTGTGNGAATAATTTAGATAAT
This sequence comes from Hofstenia miamia, assembly GCA_900660155.1. Lineage (NCBI taxonomy): Eukaryota > Metazoa > Xenacoelomorpha > Acoela > Hofsteniidae > Hofstenia > Hofstenia miamia. The sequence goes on from CABFPE010000043.1 coordinate 1,618,933, forward strand.
CTCTTGTGTAAATTATTTTAAATTTATTGACTTTTACTTATATATGTGCAGAGAGCATGGTCACTGAATGATTCAAACATTAAGGATTTAAAAAATAAGTCTGAATTTGTTAGGAAGTAATCAATTAAATTGTTATCTCATGTAGGACAGTCAGTATTTACACAATGAAAATTGTATGTTGCGCAAAATTCTTTTAATGATTGTTTTTCAAGATTATTAAAACAAATTTATATTAAAGTCACCAAATATATTTATAGAATAGTAGAGATCACTTATTTCGGAAATTTCATTTGCCTTACATTTTAAATAGTCAATATGATAATTCTTATTGGGATTGTATATGATATTAATCAGTTCTTTATGGCATTTACTTTCAAATGGTATAATTTCTATCCACAGTTATTCAAATATATCGTGTTTTAATTCATATTCTAATTTACATACCAGTTTTAAATATTTGGGAGCTAAAATCATGAGCCCGCAAACTTTACCTAATCGGTTTTTTTGAAAATGTCATAATTATGTAGTAGTTTTTTAGATTATTTTCTATTTGCGATTCTTCTAGAATTGGTCCTGGGTTGAGTTTAATATCTCCTGAAAGAAGTTAGTAATCTTATGGAATAAAAATAGTTATTGAGGTGATTAAGAAGAAGGGTACTGAATTTAACTGTATTGGCATAATATATTAAATGGGGATGCTTTGAATCATGTTGATGTGGATTTATATAATATAGAGGTAAATTTTATAGCATTACATAGATAACTAAATAATATATAATAAAATTTACCTTTTTTCTGTACATGTTCATGATAATTCCGATGAAGGAGGCAGCGGAAGAAGAGTTCAACAATTTGAAAAATTGGCAGCTTTTAGATAGGTGACATTTGGAATTCAAAATGAGGAGTAAGAAATTGGGCGAGGATGGAAGAATCCTTTTAAGACGAAAGTGATATGAGCAATTCCTTGACGAGATAAGTGGATTCCATCATGGGCAATCAGGTTGGAGTTGATACTTTGTGGTGAATTCCGAAAGCTTTTGAAGACTGGAATAACATTGAATTTATTAGTAAAGAGACGTGATAAGGCTTCATTAAATCTAGTGATGACATGATTGTTCTGTAGAGCAGAATGTTTACAGACTGGAGTAATTTCTAGGAAATATATGAACCATGGAGTGAATTTTCAATGGATTAAAGATACAAAATGATTGATGTTCTGTTGAAATTGTTTGATGTCAGTAGATTTGAGTGCATCAATGAGGCCTGTATTTATGAAGACGGAGTTGATGTGCGTTGTAGGATGATTCTGGATCTTCTGAGAGAGTTGATGAGAGTTGTGACCAGGATATGAGTGAATTGTTGTTGTTTGATTTGAAAAATCATTGTGAGAATGGACATACTTCAAAATACTGTTTCCAATTATGAGAGAGGCAGTTCCAGGCTTGATAGATTTTACAGATAAACGAGGCTTGAGATGAGTGTGTTGTTGACGGAAATTTTGAGGTTGAGGTGAGTGATTTCCTAGATGATATCATCTGAAAGATTCATATTGATGAGGAGAAGACTAAGGCGATCTGGGGTTTTTTACTTTAAGAGAAGTGTATGATGGAGTTTCTTCTGAGAATGGTGAATGAGTAGGACTGATGTAGAACTGAGAGAGTTTTTGAAAAAGAGCTGGAGAGCTTCAGTGACATTTTCTTTATTAAGACAAGAGAAGATGAAGCAGCGTTTTCATTTTATCTTTTATAAAAGCAGTTGCCACATCCAGGAACATAGCACCAGCAAAGATGTTTGAAATGATTGCTTCACAGAGTGAAAGTGAGACCTGACTGTCTCCAGTGAGATATGACATAATGAAATAATGACATAATAATGGTAAAAAATAATAATAATAATAATGGGCCTTAGTGGCCAAGGGGTAAAAGGCTACACAGGGACTGCAAAGACCTGGGTTCAAGCCTGAACCCCGACCCTACCTTCAATGAAAGTGTAATGAATAGAAAGGGCCCTCAGTCTCCAGCAGGTCTTAAATGGTCAGAGGGTGCGAAGAATCTCTGGTCAACAGGCAGACTCCACAATCAGGAGTGTGGATTTGAGAAGTGGCAGTATAGGATCCACACAGACCAATGCACAATGGCACAAGTGGACAGATGAGCAGAACAGGATAGCATTGGAGTGTTACTGAAAAAGCAGACCAGATGAGAGTGGTTATAGGAAGAGAATGTTGGAAGAATGGAAAAAAGAAGAAACAGGATTAGAAGTTACAGAGCAGAGGATTGCAGGTCAGGAAAAAGAAGAGCTGAACAGACAAAGCAAAACGAAAATAAAATGGCAGATGTAATAGCAGAAGTAGTGGTAGAAACAGCAGAAACTGCAGCTGTAGAAACAGAGGCAGCAATCAAGGAAAGGATGAAGAAAGAAATAGAAGACAGAAGTAGGTTGCAAGTACCAAGAGGCATTAAGAGAAGCAAGTTAGCAGTAGAAACAGCAAAGGTTAACAAAGTATTAGAAAGGATAGATGCTAAGAGTGTAACAGAGATAAACAGGTTATTGTATGCAGGTGTATGAGAGGTGCTGAAGAATGTAGACATGGGCATGAACAAGAAAAGACGACAAGAAGATAAGGGAGACAGAAAGCCAGCATGGGAGAGAAGAATTCAGAATAAAGTAGCAAAGATTAGGCAGCAATTAGGGAAGATCAGGACAAGTAAGGTGATACAGCACAAGTGCAGGGTAGGTAATGGCAAGACTACTGAAACTGCAAGAGAAGAGCTTAAGCAGAGATTAGTTGCAGAAGCTGAGAAAATTAGAAAATATAGGGCAAGGGCAAAGCAGGCAAAGGACAATATGAAGTTTGAGACCCAAGAAGGAAGATTCTACGGAGAACTAGATGCAAGAGAAAAGGCTACAGCTAGAGTAGGCAAGGATGCAGTAAGGTTCTGGGAGAATATATGGAGAAGTGCAGGACCAGAGATAGAGAATGAGCAGATGCAGAATGAATTCAGGCAAGAAGAAAAAGTAATCACAACTGCAAGAACATATCTGCCAACAACTTGGAAATTGCAAACATCTGTGATTTCAAGTAAACTGCCATGTTACTTAGAACAGAACAGGTTGATACCATAGAAGCAGAAGGGATGTAGGACAAAGATGAGAGGATGCAAAGATCAGTTGTTGATAGACCAGGCAGTGGTGGAGAATTGCTGAAGAAGGAATACAAACTTAGCAATGGCATGGATAGACTACAGGAAGGCCTATGACAGCATATCACATAGGTGGGTATTGAGGATGTTAGAGGCCAATGGAGTTTACGTGAGGCATATTCCAGGGAGACAGCTTAGCACCTCTACTGTTTGTAGTTAGCTAAATCCCCATCACAGAAAAGTTAAAGGAGACAGGTATAGGGTATAAGTTGGAGAAGAATGGTAGAGCAGCAAGTCACTTGTGGTACATGGACAACCTGAAGATGTATGCTAGTTCAAGGAAAATGTTGCAGAAGCAAGTGGAGACATTGGACAAGACAAGCACAGATTCTGGGTTGGATTTGGATTAGGAAAGTGTGCCACAGTGACAATGACCAGAAACATGCGCATAGATGGAGATGGTTTGAGGACAAGTAGTGGGGATAAGATTGAGGAAGTCAGAGAGGGGTACAAGTACTTAGGTGTGATAGAGAAAGATAGAACAGATCATGGGGAAATGAGGACGAGGTAAAGAAAAGAATACAAGAGGAGAGTAAGGAAGGTACTACAGAAGTCAGCATTGAATAGGCAGAATAGTATAAAAGCAATTAATAATAATCATAATCATCATCATCATAAACAATACTAGTAGTAGAAATGTTTATACATATTAAGTTCAGTATTAAATTTGCACTGAATGAAGCTCTAGACTTTCAGTCAGGACGTGATTTTGTATAATAGGGAATGCAGAAGGGACAATATTGGGTCCTTGAGATGCTTCCAAAGAAATAATCAGAGGAAGACAATAATATTTTTCAAGTGGCTCCCCTATGTAATAAATTTGCACATAGCTTTGAAATGGAATTCAATCACTATTGGCTGCTATGGAAGTATGGTACTCTGTCAGCTGTCTGGATTTAATTTCAGTCTTTGCATAGAATGGTGGTGGGATAGCAATGGGTCCCACAAGCCCTTTTCTCCATACCATTGTCATATTGAGATCAATGCAATACAATGATATTTTCTTTTAAAATAACAAAATATTCTGTGTTTTGCAAAATATTGTCATATCACAACATAGTAGAAAATCTTTATCAAAATATTGTCTATATGCCCTGAGATCTGCTAAATGTGCATAATTTCTGTTTTTATTAGCTATTTTAGTCACACAAAATGGATTAATTAGTGCATGCTCTAGAATTATCTCACCCAAAATGATATGTTTGCAAGTAGTAAATAGCAGAGCCACTAAACACTGCATATCTACCAATATTATGTTGACATAAATAATTTCCTATATGACTGCACATCAATGCTAATTCATTTTATTTGAAAAAGTGTTTGATAGTGATAACACATCTGTACTGAAACAGACTACATTACTGAAACACTGTTTTCAAGAATAACAAAGTTACTTCATTGTAAAACTTGGTTAAATATATTATTGCTGTGAAAGATATAGAAATTCATTGAAAGTAGCAGCATGCATACATGGGATTGGTTAGATGACTTTTCATCAATTAATTAACTTGCAAATTATGCTCTTCTTTAAGATTTTGTCACTAACTTTATTTCACTGATGTAGTTTGTTCAAAGGGATCTCCTGCTGACATGTCAATTGAGAATTTAATGTTAAATTCTCCAAGTTCTAGAAGCAAAACAATCTGGGTTAACAGTGGAAAGTATGCAAAGGTGTTTTTAGTTAAAGATTAAGAAAATTCTTGGAGGGCAAGTTTTTGCAAGATGAAGTGTTTGTCTATTGACTTAAACTGTAACCAGCAGAAAATTGTCCTCACATGCGACACTAACAACTTCAAAAATAATATATTGTAAATGTTGAATGATGTAACATTGGTGCTGGTTGTTAGTATTAGCCAGTCTAGTGTTTTCAGGTTTCTGTAAATATGTTGATAATGACTTTGTATATAATACCAATTAGTTATTGTAAATAGAGAACAGTTTAGAGAGCAGAGAGCAGTTTTACAGCGTTGAATGGTAAAATGAGAATGTATAATCCCAATTTTTTTGTAATATTACAATTGAATTTGAATTAAAGACCATAATTGTTTGTTAGTTTACTAACACTATGAAAAATAAAAGACAATAACAGCAACACATCACTAGTTGTGCATTTGATTTTTCTATTTGAGTGTGTAGATTATATTTATAATTTCTAGCATACCCAACATAAATCTAGCCAACCAAAAATTTTTTGGCAAAGTTCACATTGCATTGGAATATTTCATTTTTTAAGGTACCTGATGGGAATTTATCACATAGAGAATTTTCTTAGCTCAGAGTTCTCAAGGATGAGATCCCCAAATACTGTAAAATTTAGAGTCAAATATATTCAGTTAAAAGATATATGTTTCCTGAGCTATTAGCCTTCTGTGGTTACAGAGAAGTAATTCATAAAAATATAAATGGTTTTGTTTTGCTAAATATATAATTCAATGATTTTTATCACATAGTTTTGGAGTCTAAACAATTTTAGATCAAGATCTTCAAAAGTTGGAACAGTGGCAAACAGAATAAAAGAAGATTTATGGATTCATCTGTAAAAAGAATTTTTGAGCTATGTATACACATTTTGCTAGCATCATTTTATGAAAATTGACATTTTCATGAAAATTTGCACTATTTTTGGCCTATCTAGCTATCACATAGGCAAACTCTTACAAGCAATAGCTTAGGAAATGGCTTGATTAAGAGGGGAGGCATGGAGGACCCACCTTAATTAAACATGGGTATGGAAGTGGAAATGCCTCATCATTGCAATTTATTGATGAGGCAATAGGTAGCCAAAATTTTTATTCTTCAAAGCAAAATCAAGTCTGACTATCCAAAAAAGTAATAACAACTAAAACTTTGAAGCAAACCTATTTTATGTTTTAGTTCAATGGAAGATGACTTCTTCAAACCTATTAAATATGTAGTATTGGCAAATACACATAAAAATGGACATAAATGTGTTTGTATGCACAAGATAGTGAGCAGAAATATTTTTTTTGTGACTGAAATCTCATAAGATTGTTTGTTTTATTGAAAACCTAATTATACCTCCAGAAAATTTTAACAAGTTCTTTAAGAAAAACCCCTTATACTATTTTAAGGCTTTGAATGCAAGAGTAAACAATGAAAAATATTAATAAAATTATTGCAATTTTAGCTTTGTACATTATCATTTTAGTAGTTTTGATGGCTCCTTCCATAGTTGTACTCTAGCAAAACTGAGCACCTAAATCATTGTTAATTAATTAATAGCAACAAAATATATTCTAAGCTATAACACTAATCCAATCTGAATTGTTATAACATGTACTATGTATTGTGACAACTTATACCATGGTTGCAGTATGCTGCCACAAATAAGTAATAATTTTTAATGTTGTAGCAATATACTTGAAAATTGAATTCTTGTTGCAGAATAAATAGGCAAGATTTTGTGAACAAAATTATTAAGTCATTTAAATTCAGAATACTATTGGTATTTAAGATTGGGAGACCTGATGTCAGTGTCAACTATTGACATATTGAAATGGTCTAAGCTAACTACCTCATATTCTTCACAGAAGTTTAAATCCTCAATTACTTCAGATGAATTTGAAGCAAACACATCATGAAACTTCAATTTTTCCCTGTAAATTTCTTGTAGTACACCATTTGTGCCTTACTGTAAACAGTAGTCTACTAACATATTTTTGTCACAGTTTAGGCTAATAGAACCAATATACATATGCTTTCTACTTAATAGTTTTTGAACCTCTGCAAGAATATGAAAATTTTTATCAAATTATTTTTTGCTTCCATAGGAAATTTTTATTTTTAATGCACCACTTATCTGCACTTCCATGAGCATGTTACAGACACAAATTTACTTACTTCAAATTTGTTTTGGTATGGTAGTATGTCAATGGAAGCAACATACTATTTAATAATAGTATATTTGTTCACTGTGAGCAAATAATTTAATTACTGTACTGTGCTCATGTGAACAGTCAACAATTTCTGGATGCTACAGTGTAAACACTCCAAAAGCACACTTTGGCTACCTACTTGAAATTTAATTGTCCATAGCACACTCATGGAAACACAGCATTAGCCTATTTTTTTGTATAAAGGAATATTAAAAATAGATTTATTATCATGTGATTATTAACAAATCAAAAATAAAAATATTTACAAATCAATCAAAAGTGGTGGTACAAAAATTAAACTAAATAGTGCAAAAAGATATTGCAGCTGTTACTAATAGATCAGGTACTGTTAGTATAAATGAATGGTGAACCAATATTTTGCTTTGAATTTATTTTCAGAGATTGGGTTTTCACAATTTCCTTAAGAGAGGCAAATACTGAAAATTCAGGATTTTATGAAATCAACTATAAGATGTTTGTAGGAAAAGATTAACATTCTTTTGGTTACAATTAGACCAATTTACAATTCATGGATAGTTTTTTGCTACATTACTCAATAGAGACAATTTTACTTTAAACTCCACATATGCATCAGGGATCACTGAAATGCAATTTTTTTGACAATCTTATGTGGTCTAGAAAAGAGGATGAAAATAAGCTCACTGATACTATCAAGTGTTTGACAATTAATTTTTGTGAGGAAATAATTAGTTCTTTAAATGCAGCCAATTACTTAAATGTGGAAACAAAAACATAAAAATAGATCAATGCATCATGTTTCTTCAAATGTGAGCTAAAATTGACAACTTTGTAATATTTCAAGACAGCATAAATCATGAAAGAATCATTCTCATTATTGATTGTAGGTGGCTACTGGAATTACTGTTAGAGAATCTAATAGTGATCTACAGCAAGACTTTCAATACTGTAGAGTATCAAAGGAAGCTGATGAACAATTGAGATTATTGTATTATCAAAAGAAAATAACTATAGAACATTCAAAAAAGACCTAAGCAAAAAATGATCAAAAATTTGTAAACAGTGATGCAAGCAACAAAGATATTGTCCTACTTTTCCTGAAACAAGCAGGTAATTTGAAAGAAATTTCTACATATTTTTAGAGGTTCATGATCTAAAAATGATATTTTAAATGATTCTGAGTATGAGTACTATGCATTGAACAAGAGAATTCTCATTAAAATGAAAGTTACATCTGCAGCTTGACAAAATGCACAACCCTATATCACAGTCAAATAAAAATAAGGTGACCACCAAGGGCAAAAATAGAGATTTCAATTAATTTTTTTCAAAAAGCTAAACACAAAACTCTGGTTGCTTCAATGGAAACTAACCTAATCATAGTCTTAGCATTTCAGTAGAAGCTGAGATACTTGAAGTTAATTTTTTGAAAGGTCAAGTAAATGAGGTGTACTACATTAATGATGCCTCATCAAGCTGTTCTTCAGTTAGGCCTAAAAAATATAAGCTGAAATACAACTGAGCTAAGCTAAAATTCAGTACAAGAATTACAATACTAACAATATGATATACCATTTCTGCAGAATTTGAAACCTGTCATACAACCCCTTAAAATTTTATTTAAGCTAAAACCAAACTTGAATATCTTAAAAACCCCTGCATTATATCAGTGGGGATAGAAACACTATAGTATCTGAGTCTTACAATTGACATCAAAGCTCTGAACAAGTAATTGAATGAGAATATCACTATCTGCCATCATGTATTAGGCTTCCTTCATTTCTCAATGAGAAAAGACACTTCCCATTACCATTGGCAAATTCCTCTTATTTAGAAATAATCATTGCTGTGTATCTTCAATACACATATGCAAAGATATTAATTGACACAGTTACCATTCAGTTGGCAACAGCTGCAGTCATGGGTAGATAGATATTTCCTGACATTATGGCCATATATAACAATATTTGTAATGCTACTGAAATTAAAAATGCACATTTACAAATAATATAGACCATATTTAAACAATCAAGCTGAATTAATCAAAATACATTTAATGAAGAACATCAAATAAGTGGGATTCATTATTATCAAAATGGGATTCCGTCCATATACACAAAATTTAATAAAATTCAGGTATACAAAGACTGCAGCAACTGGTTGCCATAATAAATTACACCTCTGAATTTACCCTAATCTAATGTATTTGTAAAGGGAAAATATCTTTTATATATGGAGTCAGTGGCATGCAGATGAATTAAAATATATTATTTTCTAAATCATTTGACAACAAGCTGCTAACTATGTTAAATGCAGAAAATTAAGTCAAACCTGCATGCTGTCAGATCAATGACCTCAAATGAGAAGAACTACTATTTGATGTTTGAATTTGTTCTGCTTGTCAGTTTGTAAAGATTTTGATATCAACTAGACTACTGCCTTCAAAATTCAAATTAAGTAACATCAAGGAAAATCAGTTTTATCAATTCACTAAATGACTATAGATGCCTTCACAATGAAAAAAGTGATCAAATACAAAACAATTGCAGAAAAACAATAGTGAAATCCTATCCTAAATATATCAATGTCCCAGTACAATCAGATAAGATGTGAAGAATAATGAAACTTAGAAAAAGGAAACAAGACCTTAAAGGAAGAATATATTGTATTTCAAGAACAGAGCAACATAGCAAGGTTCTAAAAAGTAAGTGCAAAAGGAATTGCACACATATGGAGTTTTGAAAATGAAGAAAATCTGTAGGCAGGTGGTAATTGAAATACCTGAAATTTGTTCTTACTCTTTTCTAATTTGTTTCTACTTTTCTTGCAGTAGTCAATTTTGCAGATTCAGTATTCAGCAAGTTCCAAGACATTATTACCACTCATGAAATTCTGCACATTGTTAGTGACAACAATATATTTGGATAGTACACATTCAGAATTTACTCAAATTAATTTTGAATTAATCTGAACAACTGCTGCCACCAATACCCTCAATCAAATAGAATGAGTGAAGAAATGCTTAAATATTCACAAGAGGTATTGATTTATGCCTATCATTGCTGTATCTTCACATCAACAAAAGTACTAAAACCATTGATATTTATTATTTATTATTTATTAAGGTTAGTGTTTTCTACAATAAATCAAAAAGGTGTACAAAAAATCACTGTTAAGTGGGAACTGAAAGAGCAGTGTGCCTAAACCATCCTAGAGAGTACCTCCTCATGGTGGTTTCTGCAGAGTTAAAGACAATTTCAATAGAAAACATTTGGGGCACTAAATTTAATCTTCCAGTGACCTCCCAGTAATGCAACTCAGTCAACATGTATGAGCAACCACAATTGACAACATTAATGGTAGGTTAGTTGTAAAAGGTTCTATTATGCAATCCTATTAAAATAATGTAAAAAACAAAATACTTTATTGAAATCCCAGTGAAAAATTCAAAGTATGGCTTAACTAATTGCAAATGATCTACAAATGGCAGCAACAGTCCTTCAAAAATGGTTCAGAATAGAAAACACTTGACTTTTATAGATGTCCTGTAAACTCTTCCATGCATTTGTATAATCACCTAAAAAGCTTTCCCTAGTGCATCTGTACAGTCAAAGTACTGTTCAGTCAGCATCATTTACATTAGATACACAGTTGAGAAATTTTAGAAAGTCTTACAACATTATTTAGTTTATTCACTTAAAATTACAATTTCCACAAGAGAGAACCCCATGAATATGCTTGCAATTTTCTTTTCTTATCCAAAGTATTTTATATGTATTCATTAGTTTTTGCAAATATAGTATATATATATATATTCACACAAATTCAAACAGGACCAATTGACATGTCTAAGGCCATGCAAAATATACTTTCAACTTTTCTAAATGCAATGTAAACAATAGTTTTGAAAATTCTAAGTAAATGCTAAACATATTTTTTGTATCTGCTGAATTAACACTTTACAAGGGAATTTTTAATTCATATTATCAAATTCAATAAGTAATTGCCATTACTAACAATAAAAGTCCTTTTATGTCATTACAAAATAATTGTAAGCATTCCTACATGTATACTAATTTTCATCAAATTGTGATTGCAAGCTTTTTGCTAAGAGTTTAGACCTATGCTTAGAAGTATTACAAATATAATTGCCTTCATAGGCAAGAGTTGAATGCATAAATTCAAAAATTCAATGGACTACTGCATTTGTAAAGGAAATAGGCCAATTTTGAATGACCTTTGCATTTATAGGCACTTATATGAATTTGATTAATGTCATCATTACCAGATAATGCTGAAGTAAGACTAATGTTTCTTACAATACTCTTGGGAAATATTATTGAAAATCATATTCTTATGATTTTAATTTTTCAAATTGGAGGAGACCTTGGTTTTATGAATCATTTGATAAACAATTTACAAGCCTTAAGCTTCTACAATGTTATTAATCATGTATAAACTGCAATGAAATGTTAGTTGTGCAATTTTTCATTCACAATTTACTACCAGTTGAGAAAATTTGAAATTATCTAGATAATTAAATATATCTGCAGCTACACCAAAAAACGTTGCCCTTTCTAGATAATGTTAATGCATTGAGGTTAATGACACCTATGACTATAAAGCAAATGTGGATGTATCCATGTTTAAGAAGAATTATATTTCATTGAAATAAATCTCCTACATACTATAATGATAATAAACATTCAAATAAATTAAGTGAGGTAAAGTGGTAATGCTTTTGGGGAAAGGCCTCAACTTAATATCACAAACTTTTAATGAAAATATTGTTATGTATCTGAATGTCCCAATTAGTATGTTATCAGTTATTATAGTTCTTGATTCTATATTAATTCTCCCCAGTAGTAGTTGTTTTGAAGTGGAGAATGTTAATTTATCAACATAGATAAAGAATAATTTTAATTTTAAGCTATTGTATATTTCTATAGTCTATGTACATAAAAACACATATAATATCCAGAGATATTTTATAATTTGAACATTGAAGCACTACAAATGCACAGGAGGGTAGAGTGAGCTAAAATGACCTTACTTTAATGGCAATTTGCATACATGCTGTCTTTTTCAGGGTTTGGGCTGTTCTCTATACTTTTGCTAAGTATAGATTTTGTCTGATTGGTTTAAAAATTTTACACTTTTATTCACTTAGTAGGTACATGTGATTTTGTATTTGTCAATGAATTGCAATTCATAGGTGAGGTTACAACATTGCTAATGAGATTTACTGGTTTCATTTCTTCAGATGCTATGACTTTGATTTTTGGTACTTGGACTTGTAATTGGGTAGAGCCACAGTACTGAAATGTATTAAAATGTACAATTGATTTTTTAGTTCAGTAATTTATTAAAATGCCTATTCATTGCTTCTAGTCTGAAATGGTGGACACAAAGTTTCAATCCAATCACTTCAATTGACAAGTGTCATGGTGATCCAAAAATATAACTACTTTTTTAATGCAATTTTTCTCTAAATTTGTTGAAGTGTTTTAGGATTGAATAAAGATTTAGAATTATTCAAGTCAAATGTTCTTTCTGGTGTAGTTCTGCGGCATTGCTCAAAAAGGCAAATTATTCAGAAAGCAGAAAAACAGTTTGCTAAGCTTTTATTAAATTTCTTTAATAGTGGTTGTATATCTCATAAAGGCCTAGTGCTGGCTACTTCACACCACTATGTAAGATTAAAATTATACAGATGGAGTTTCACAAGTGAGGCTTACATACTGAATGATATCATTGAAAACAGAAGCATAGCACTATTCAAAGGCTTTAAGAATCCAGGAAATATACTTCATAGAGCAGAAACGCAAAATATCAATTATCTCTGATATGGACTTTTGTATATAAAATGTTAGTTTAGTTGCAAGTGAATCTTGATTTGATAGATTACTGTGCGTTGAAGAACAGTACAGGATGCGGCTTCTTATCCAAGCATCAATCTAAATCCGTGGACCTTCTTTCCACCATTGTAACATTTTAATAGCCATAAAATGTAAAAATTCTTCAATCATTCATTCCAGAACTTCTTGAGGTGAATTAAAGGTATAAGACCCCTTACAGATAGTATTCAAGAATTTGTGCACTAGTCACTTGAGTGATAGACTTGGTCTGCGAACGAAAGATAGTAGTACGAATAGAGCAAACCATTTCTTTCGTCTTTCTAAGATATTGTTTCTCAAACAAAATTCCTGAATATTGACGATTTCTGCTTTAGAGCTGTCTCTATCTATTATGGGTACCCATAGAATCCCATCGTCAGCACACATGATTAGGAAATTGGTAGCAGAGCGTTGATGAATAGAGAAAGGAAAGGGGAATCAAAAGGTGTTCCCTGAAGTATGCCCCTGGTAATATTAAGAAAGTCATTTTGATTAGTTCTCAGCTTGACATGTTGCTTTCTGCCAGATAAGAAGTCACAGAACTAGTAAAAAAATTGCTTTTGATATAGAAATCTTTTTCAGCTTCTTCAATTACATACTATGTCTTACTAAATCGAACGCTTTTTGAAAAATTTATTAAATATGACCTGACATACTTGCAGTTTATTTTGTCTAAATGCCTGACAATAAGTGTTGGATTTTGAGAACTGCATGTTCTGTCGATCCATTTGAATTTCTTTCTCTCATCTTTCAAAAGTTTTGTTATGATCAATCACTTGAATAGCCATTTGAGAAAATTGGTAACAGAATCTGGTTGGTAATCATTACCTGACTTCAGCATTGGTATTTTTGATATTGGTGCTATGTCAGCCATCTTCATAAAATTGGGAACAATTGCTTCCTTGAGAGATTTGTTGAAAATCTGAGAGATATCATAACTAAGTTCTTAAGCAAATTTATTCAACACCCAAAGAGGGGGTTCTGTCAGAAAGGACAGAAGATTTCTATTTGGACAAAACTGTGATATTTAAGTCACCTTTTGATTTTGTGATACTTAGTAAAAATCTGTTTGTGCATATTCCCCGTTTCATCACTGTTCATGTTTATAGAACATATATTCATTTTTTATTAGCACAGTGCTCATCCTCTAATATTACTGAAATCTATCAAAACAACATAGGATATTATATATATATATATATATATATATATATATATATATAATATATATTATATATATTGTACCTGATCTTTTACATTTCTCATCTATGTGATTTCATATATAGGATTCAGGTTCATATCTATTTATATTTATATTACCGATAGTAACCTGATCTTGTTGATACTCAAAGTTGACCATATCCATAATTCTAGTATATGCTCTAAGTTAATATATACATATGCATTGCTAAAATCATAAATTGTGTATATAGCAACCAATATATTTACGAATTATATTCCTCCAAGCGTCTTCAAACATGAAGAGATAAAGTTTCAAGAAAAAAGTCCACAAAACTATGCATATTGCATTGCATGTCAAACTTTTTTCAACACATGGTAAAAAAACCCCCTTAGCTTTCCAGATAGATTTCAAATAGATTTCACACCTGTGTGTTTGAATGTGATCACTAATTTGACATGTCTCATCAGCGTACATTGTTTTTACATGGGAATATACTGTGAAAATATAACAACTAACCAGAACTAGAAGCTCCAAATGCTAGAAACTACAAAGTACCATTTTTCAAATACTGTCTATTAAATTTTTAAAGTTTCAAGGTATCCTAAACATATACAGATTTTTATAATACTTTCATTAACTTCTGATCGGTTCTTTAGTGGATCGATTCACTATCCATGGTAAATTTACCAGTTGAGCTTACTTTTTAAAATACGACGCGTTGCATCTGGGAGAACTTCTAGTGGCTTTAACTCCTCCATTTAAAATTCTTTCATACATATGGTCGGTGAATCTATGTAAGTATTTTAGAAACAAAACAAAATCTTTCGCTTGTGTCCTTTATCCAAAATTGAAAATTATCAAAATTACTGTTTTTTTCATTTTTTGTCGATTAAATCTTAATAATTGATTTTTAATCTTAAGTGCAAAAGTGTAATATCAATTGTGCATTGTTCGTCTAATAGACGTGGTATTAATCGTGAAATAAAAAATTCATTCACGTGATTTCAAAGACATAGATGCCCCAACAATTGCTGTTAACTCAATTGGCGCATAGCTTATCGATTAATGCTTCGTCTCCAAGATCAATTATTATTTCATTTGAAATAGCTTTCGTAATGGATTTTGCTTAAAAATTGCTGAATTTTATGGTGAAGGGTTGGCCGTACCAAAAAGATAGCTAGTGGTTGTGCTGAGCCAATCTGGGTCCCAATTCCAATGATCAGGGCTCTGTCGGTTTGCTAGAAAAGCAGTCTACTTACATCCTTACCTCTATATAATACAGATTCAGAAATATAGAAATGTACCGTATAAACATGTCTTATTATTTAACAGTATTAACATTTTTTTTGAAAATGCATAATCTTGATTTACAAAATAAAATATTTAAAAGTCGCCAAATTTACAATTTTTTCAATATAGAATGAAAGTAAATATAAATCAAGTTAACATTACAATGATTTTCGATAATAAATTATAACAAAATACTTTATCAAATTTACAAAATCTTCATCACAAATATTAAAAAATTCATTTAACAGTTGATCTTTTATGTATATTAGATATGTATATGAATATGGTAATGAATTAATGAAAATTTAAATGAAATTGACATCAATTTTATTTAGAGGAATAAGGTTCTGATACATTTTAATTCTTTTACCTTGCAGAGCAAATAATACAGTTGTAATTCAAAAAGAGAGCCTCTTTTGTATGTAACTAATAGCGTCTGCATAACTACAATTCATGATAATGCTTAACTTTTTAGCAATAAAGTATGATATCAAATACCTTCTTCATCCATAGCACCATTGATTGCAAAGATGCGGGAGTGAGTGAAGCATGTTCAATGTTCTGGACACAATCCTCGTATGCTTTTTTCTTGAAGCTTCGTGTTCAGATAAATTGAGCAACTGGTTTACTTTGATTGGAAGGCGCATTGAAATGTGCAATCCGTATATCAAACATAGATTTTGTAATGGTGTCCAAGACAATCTGCATGATATGTCAAGTCAAGTTCACTATCTTCGAAGTTTCCATTGATTTCGATTTTTTCTTCTTCAGTAAATTCAATTAATGAAGTCTTTAAAGAAATATTCTTGAAAACAGTAGATAATAATTCAGTTTCTAAGTTTCTTACTGTATTATTTCTCATGATAATGAAGCCTCCAAGTTTGCATATCGATGCAGGATCAATGCTATGTTGAGCACCACACTCCCATGTTCGTGATAATAGCATTATTGGCCAATTATACCGATGACTGATTGCATCTCGAAATTCACCCATGTTTAAGTAGAAACCAAGATTTCGTGATTTTATGGTAGTTAGCCATGAAGATGGTCCTTTTGGCTCCACCAGGTGAAGACTTCGTTTTCTTTAAAAGGAGCAGTTATTTAAAATAGACAATTTCTTTGTGGAATTGAAGTTGTTTTAAGTTTTTTATAAGCAACTTAGATTGTCTGTTGTCCCTGCAGAACTAATCATTTTCATCAATAATTGCTCGTTTTAAAATAGCTGCTAAAATTGGTGAGTGACCATATTCAAGCGTTGCATTTCTATTCCGCCTTCAGAACATGGCAATAAGGCCATAATATTTTTCTGTTCTTTGCTTAAAGTTCTTGCCAATGGAGACTCCAAGAACTTATGTATTCTATGTTCGAGTTTTCTTAATTCTATTCAAAAATTTCCATTTGCATTGTAGCACATTCTTAAACACAATTTAGGTAGATGGGCTCCAGTGCATGCTATTTCAGCAATTTTAACATTTCTAAGCACCATTTTTCAATTTTCTGTTCGACATAATATTTTAAAAAATGTTCTGATCCAATAGAAGCACCCAGATATTTTTGCCCTTTCAAAGTGATGTTGACATTTGGAAACAGTGTTTGGACTCTTTGATAGTTTGATTCTTAACAACAAACCAAATTTTTTCAGGATTTGCGAAGTATCCATACTTAGGACCAAGATCATTTAATGTATCCCACCAGTTATTGACGTTTTGTAAATTTCCAATTCCTGAAGCATCATCTGCATACCATTCTTGATGGCATTGCAATATATTGAGATCGTTAATAAGAGGCAGTATAATCAGGGCATAAAAATCTATTGCTAAATTGTCACCTTGAGTTGTTCCTTATTTCCTCCAAATACCAATCTTGCTGGCTTACAATAAGTATTTATCAAATACGTTGATATTCGAGGTCATATGCGTTGTAAATTTGTTAATGCAGTTGATCTGTTTAAGTGATTAAAAGTAGTAAATGCATCAATACTGCTTTTGTATTCTCAAAATTGAAAATTTCATGGGCAGCATAAATACTTGCTTCTATTCCAGCTTCATGAGCAACATGTTTGCTGCTGATTCAATAATATTGGCTTTAAAGTATGCTGTATTAGCCTTTCCTATTATTCAGTGAACAATTTCTCCAATCCCAATTTGTCTTATTTTACCTCAATCATTTTTATTGAGTGCAATCTCCTTGCATGCAATGTAAGATTCTATAATTTTTGGGTTTTTATTCTCCGAAAGAAAAATTCTTGTCAAATGATAGTTATCATTATACAACTTTTCCGATAACTTTCAATATTTTTTTGATCAAAGAAGAACAGGTATGTGATCCACATTCACTTCTAAAAGGCCACATGATCCATATGTTTTCTGAACAGCTTTATGAATAGACTCCCCGTCAATTCCAAAATATATAACTGAATCAATCTTAGCTAAATCTCCAGTCAATATTTCATTTGCGCATACATCGGTTGCAGATGAATGAAGCTCTTCAAGATTTTCCATAACTCTGATCAGTCAATAGTAAACCACTATTCTGACTATCAGTAAGAGCTTTGAGGATTGCAGCCATTCGATCTTGTAGAGCTAATTTGACAAATATCCTTTACGAATTGTCGTTGGCAAAGTGAGTTTTGGACAATTCAGCCTGAATCGCAGAAGCGTCACTGAATAAACGTTTAATATTTTGTTCTTTCCACCATTCGAGTTTCATTTTTAAGAAAGGTAAATGATATCTAGCTTTAAACTTTTAAGAGGGTTTCTGAAGCCTAAGAGCAAGTAAAACACGATACGAATTTAATGCGATTTGCTGTAATGGTGTGCGCTGTATTTTTATGACATTTCCTCTAAAAAAGTTTTCATGAATTGCCATGTGGTATGTAAAAAGATTTTTTCGCCAATGAATAATTTTTGTGTAATGTTTTTCAATCTTATAACAAAAATCTTTTGCATTCATGTTGTTCAAGAATCTTTGAGCATTAAGAACTTTAGGAAAAGTAGGGAGTGGTTTTGTTCGGATTGACGTCTTAGTTGTGATAGTTAGATCTGAAAAAGATTGGATCAATCCTGTCTCAGTTTCTGAAAGGCCATTAAAATTCAAAGGCAGCAAAATTCCTTTCCATTTCTTACTTATGCTTGATTTTGTACGTTTTGTAACATTTCAGCTTTGTTTATTTAGTATATTTGTATGATAGTTAAAATATATAAAACTAAGAGTAGCATTATCAATCATTATGATCTATATTGCTCTGGTATTTAACCTCACTTAACTTTGAATAATAACGAAGTAAGTAAACAAATAAATATAATGAACATTTTTCACTAAACCAAGCAAACGTTTCAACCGATATTTGCGTTTGAATTAGAGATGAACATGGTATAGGTTTTGTAAACATTTTTTCCAACGCAGAGAAAAAAACTTCACCGCTAACCACCGCAGTGAATCTTTGTTTACCACAAACTACCGCAATAAACCAAGTCATATTTACACAAGAAAATTATTTACATTTAAAAACTATTTTACAAAATTAACATTACAAAATAGAATATTTAAGGCGGCGCGCAAACGATACAACTTTTGTTGCTAAGCCAATTAAGATAAGAAACCACATTGGAGGAATTATTTCAAAATTATCCAATCACATTAATCGTTATATTTGGTTTAGCCATGAAAGTTGTATCGTTTGCGCCCTACCTAAAAATCCCCAAATTGTTTTTTTAAAAAGAACAAAAATAAATACATATAAAATTAACATGACAATGATTATTTTTTGAGTGATCGATACAGGAAGACTTGTATAACGGTTGAGATGCTGTGGATAACACTATTTAATGTGTGTGTGTTTCAGATGTCACAGATTAGACATGAATTGCTTGAACCCTAACCACTATATCTTGATAATAGAAGTGTAGCATTTTCCCACTGAAAAATTTCTGACAGTTGCTGTAAAAAATATGTCGAAATCGTATTCAGATCGCAAGAGGCACTTCTGGCAGAAGACATAAAACACATCTTGGAGAATACTTTGATAGCAATTGGTGACCATCCTCTTAAAAATTCCACTGATAGTGGTATTAAGGATATACCAGCAGCTGAACATCATTCCGCGTATTTAATAAGCTTTTGGTTTTCTGAAACTTCCAGAGCATGGCCAGCATTAGTATCTGCAAGCGAAACAGTTGAAGGCTGCAGTGAACTAATTACAGTCACGTCTAGAGCGGCTGGTGGGCCAGAAGACCAGCATGGCAAAAAAATGTCCCCAAGGATGAGCACGAGACTCAGTAAGGTTAAGCATTTCAAGCACAGGAGACAAAGCATATTTAGAAACAGTTGCAAAAATAACGTCCCTGAGTCGATCATTACGCGCAATTCTATCACCATCAACCTTGCATGACATAGCATGATCACCGAATAAATCCAAAGGCTTAAAGCATTTTTACATTTTTTGTCATAATCAATTAAGGGGATGCCAAGCCGATAACAAAGCAAATATATATATATATATACATAAAATTAATAAATTTTAAAAAGTGGTGTTCCGCAAACTGAATTTTTAGGAAAGCATTGAAGAATGCAAAATTTAATGTTTCGTCATATTATGCTGTTGCCGAGCAGCTTTAATTTACGGCCCACACTGTAATATAGCTAACAAGGGGATGGTGGTTCCCCAATCAAATTTAACAAGGTGGACTGCGCCTTCCTTAGCACCCCTGGAGTACAACTCTGGTTGCAGATCTACCCTTTGAAATGGTTTACCTAAACATTTCAAATTGCCTACCTCGATTAGTACTCTCAAGAAACACTTTTGTGCATTTTCTTAAATTTGTGAAGATGGTATATATAATAACAATATAACAGTTGTGGTCCATTAAGTTATATTAAAACTTGTAAAACATTTTCTTAGTTTCAGGAAAGTCTCTACAAAATATTTTCTACCAAAAAAATTGTCCAAAATATCATCTACTTTTTGTAAGGACTAGTGACCATCGCTCCATATATTCACGGAAGTAATGTGTGAAAATATTCCTAATTGCACTCTCACACTGAGTCATGTACAAAGCCAGATATTTTACATTTTCATATTGCCTGAGACCTTGTAAAATATGCATTATTGAACCCAATTTTGAACTGTTTGGTACTGCTTGTGCAACGAGAACAACAATTGGCTAAATATAACAGTCATACGTAAATTATGAATACAATTTATCGGTGAACAAAATTCAAAATTAATATGTCACTCTGAAAAAATATACCAATTTAAAAGAAAATAGTCGAAATAATATTTGTTTCTGCATCAATGATATCCTTATCGACACTACTGAATTTCCAAATAAGACTGCTTTAAAAATTGCCAATTTTTTAAGTGATTTACATATATAAGTGATTGGAGTGTGCACACGATTATTTCAGATACGGAGCAAACATTGACCCTCTCAGAAACAAACTTTTCAAAAGCTGAATTTGAAATACTTCTCTACATTATGAACCTTGCAAACTTCATTTACTAGATGTTGCAATAAAACATCAAATTTATTTCTTTTTGCATTAAGCACCTCCAATTGGATTGAACCTAAGCTTCCCACTAGTTTTCTTGAAACTATCAAACAAAATTGGTACAAATAGAAACGAATACATTGAAAAATCATCCAGCGAATTTGCTGAATTCTCTGAATTGCCCAGAAATATGAACAGGAAAGAGGATCATATAACTCTGTTGGTTCTTATTAAAACTGTTCACGTATTCAAGTAATCATGCGTTTTTTCTAACATATTTTTCCATGCAGAAGTGCAAATATATCCCAAACACGATGGAACAACAAGGCAATAATATATTGTTTGTTGTTTGATCTCTTTTATCAAAACAGCTCCTACAGTCTTAAGTTTCTTAATATGTATATATATATATATCAGAATTACTTCCAAAACATGTCTTATTTGATCAAAAAATGCAAAAAACACTTCTTATAAAAAAATGGAGATATCTGCTTTTAAATTCAATTTTTGTGAATTATTCTACTAGAAAATATTACTATTATATTATTCATTCATCATAAATTATTTTTGTATAACGAAATATATGAGTAATTGATACTGAATAAATATATGTTGAAAATATTAAGTCTAACTTTGCGCAATTTTTCAGCAACTATTCCTAGGTTCCTAACAAATGTTTCATAATAAACATGTTTCCATTTAAATTCAATGACTACAACCAAAATATCCATGGCTGGAGTGATCGATTTTTGTAACCAGGACGAAAGAGGAAAATCTCCATCTGTTACCAACCATGAAACCATCGAAGAAGGCTTTGCAATAAGCTCTACGTTAACTGAAAGCGGATGATTGTAAAAAGAATGGTCTACATCACGCCAAGATTTAAAGCAAGGCACCAAGGTATCTTGAATTTTCAATTCAACGTCTTTTATTGGACACATTAAGTTAATATTAATTTCTCTTTTGTTCTAAACACACTTTGATGCACTATATAGTATAATTGCCATGGCCCCCTGGCCCTCCCCTAGCCACAGCCCTGATATATATTTATATATATATATATATATATATATATGTATATAATTGTATGAATACGATGCAAATAAATTCTTAATTTATGGCACCTGCTAGCAGTAATAATAACATTTCATTTAAAGATACTGTCTCATTTTTTTTGCAAATAGCACTGCTGGGTGGATATATCATTAAAACCGATATACAAAGTAGCGGCGGAATTAAAATTTAGGGGTTGTAAACATGCAACTAGTCGAAAACTTTTTTACAACTTGCCCTGTCATTTAAAACTGTCAGGCTATCTGCAGATCCAATATTTCCAAAAAAAAGAAAAATGATCAACTAAAATATATATATATTTTTATATCATAATTTTGAAAATTAATACAATATAAAAAAAATTCACAACTACGTGAGATGGCACTAATAAATTCTTGGATTACTTCCAAATAATTAAAACGATTTATCCATTTCTTATGAGAATTAGAATTGGAATTTATTATATATCTAAGAACAAAACGCTTAGATAAATGGGAACTAAAAAGTTTCATGCATTAAACAGCAGTCGATTTGGAAATGCTCTTTTAAACTATTCTGTCCTTATCTTAAGTTGATAATAGACAGATTTTTCGGCCCTTGCACGTCGGCTGTTCGGCTCTCTTCGGGGTGGCAACAAGTCTAAAAGAAGATGATCGACATTAGAGTTCATTTGCCTGAGGACCCTTTTGTCAGATTCTGCAACTATCTCCTCCAGACAGCCAATTTTTCTACTA
>CABFPE010000043.1:1647835-1658302 GCA_900660155.1 Hofstenia miamia
TCATACTAGCAATTTCTGAGACTTGGCTAAAAAGTCACGATCCCGATAACATATGGTCTTTTAAAAACGATGCATATACTGTATTCAGAAGAGACAGATTATCCAATAATCCGCTCTGTAAAACAAAAGGTGGTGGAGTTCTCTTTCTAGTACCGAAGTCATTTAATCCAAAATTGCGCAATGATATTAGGAGTAATCAATCATCAAATTTTGAAAGTCTTTCGGTAGAAATAAATAATCCAATAAGAAATTCTCAATTTAAAAGGCAGTTGCTAAATGTATCTTACTGTCCAAACAAGAAATTCGCTAATTTGTTTATTGAGCAATTAGAAGAGGAATTATCTTTTGGCTTGTTCGGAAAATAAAGATTTAATGCTGCTTGGGGACTGGAACCTAAATTATTTCAGTACTATTGAAAAGTGCAAAATTGACCTACTTTTAAATACTTTCAATTTAAAATTAACTAATGCAACATTGCCGACCAGAATCACATCGAGTACCGCACTAATTGATTACATTATGCTTACTGAAACAAATAGTGCATCTTATAATTTTTATTCATCCGAATGCCCTTTTTCTGACCACTGCACTACATCCATTGAGTTTTCCAAATCTGAATCGCTTTCGAATAATGCCACGAAGTGGATAAAAACTCGTGAAAAGTCTACTGAAATATAAACAATTTTAAATCGGCACTTTCCTTAGAAAACTGGCTTCCAGTGTATACTGCCTCAGACTCAATGACAATGTTGATGCATTTTTCAGACATTTTTGAATTTTATCTTAATAAATTTTCCCAGAGGAGAATTATGATTAAATCAAATTCCAATAGTAATTCAAACATATCCCCACATAGTAAACCTTGGATAAATTACTTTTGTAAAGCACTGATTCGTGAAAAAAATACAGCATATAGAATATTTAAAAGTTTTAAAACTCATAATAATTTTGTTGCATATAAAAATGCTAGACATTTCTCCAACATTGAAAATCGCAAGGCCTGTAATGAATACATTAGAAATGAATACGCCCGACTACCTAATCAAAAGTCAAAGTGGAAGCTAATTCATGAGATCAGTAATAGCAAGAAATCTAAATTTAACTGTATTGATGCTATCAAAAATAAAAATGTTCACAGACACCTATGAAATTTCTAACGAATTAAACCAGACTTTTATTAATCCAGGAAAATATAATGGTCCAATTGTTAAGTTTAAAAGTAAATCAGCTAAAGTTATTAATCCTGAATTTTCTTTTTGTTTTACAACAAGTTTTGAAACCTTAAAAGCAATTCATAAATTTAGGCCCAACAAATCAAGTGGGCCTTCCAAAATTCCTTCGTGGGCATTTAAAATCATTGCAGATATAATTGCCAATCCCTTAAATTATATTTTTAATGAATGCATAAAAAATAATTATTTTTCGGATTATTTAAAAATTGCCCATGTTACTCCCATTGTTAAAAGAATTGATCCATCAGTTATCCTAAATTATTGGCCAAGTTCTATCACATCTCCATTAAGCAGAGTATTCGAAAGATTATTGCACGATCAAATAACTGAATACCTAAATAAGTACAACCTACTGTCAAATACTCAATTTGGTTTTCGAAAAAATTTCTCAACCACTGATGCCCTTTTAAGAGCCACAGAAAACTGGAGATCGTCACTGGACGCAAATAAGTTTGTAGCTATTGCTTGCCTAGATCTTTCTAAAGCTTTTGATTCGATTAATCATAGCATACTCATAAAAAAATATCCTATATGGGTTTTTCTAATAAAATTAGAATTAGAAACTATCTTTATTTCAGAATGAAACACATCAAACTGACTAAATTTACAAACTATCATAAAATTCACTTCACTTGCAGAGTTATTTGCGGCAGAANAAAGATAAGCGATGTTTTTTCAAATTGGCTGCCTGTTAACAATGGTGTTTCTCAAGGAACAATTCTAGGTCCTCTCCTTTTCAGTATATATGTAAATGACATGCACACGACAACTGATTGTAACTTAATTCAATACGCCGATGATACCTGCATATTCAATGATGATAAATCCATGCATATGGCAATTGAATCTATAGCATCAAATTGCAACAAGTTGTTCACATATTTCAGAATGCTTTGGTTGATCATAAATGAAGGTAAAACTGAATTGTGTATTTTGCAGCCCGCTAAATATAACTACGACGTTGCAGATTTAACTCCTAATCTTAATGATGCTAAGGTTCCGATGGTTAATAATTTTAAGTACTTAGGAGTACTTTTTGACTCGAAATTAAATGTTGAATCTCACATTAATGCTACAGTTCGAAAATTAGCTATCGGTATAGGAAATATGTCAATGATAGTAAGGCAATTACCCCCCCTTTATTTGCAGATCTTATAAATATTGCTTAAAAGGTCTTTTCACTAAAGAGGGTGATAAGCGGTCCAAAGTATGTGTCAAATTTAACAACAACAACAAATATTTAAATTCGCATTTACACACATCTATTAAGTTTAAAAACGTATAAAGAAATTAAATAATACAACCTTCTTCATATGAGCTGTTATCACGGTAATTGTTGCTTTCTTGGTTGCATTTATAAACTACATATAAAATAATAAATATTTTTTACTTATTGTTCTTGAGTTGTTCATCTTATTCTATAATTATTCAGATAATTGATGTTTTTTCTACATTAATGTTTTTCAACTTCTTGAATAATGTATAAACTTTTCTCCGTTTCTTTTACAAGTCAAATTATATATATATATATATATATATATATATATATATTGCGATGCTTATGAGAAATGTTTAAACTTATTTAGATTGTCGTTCATTTCTAGTTCTCCAAATCCTTCATTTAAATCATTACTGATTTCTTTGTAATACATTCACCATTATCATTTATTCTATAAGGAATGTTATTTTGTTCCTTAAAATTTAAACAATTCGAAATAAATGACAATTTTGTTTAACAGAATTTTCTTCATTAAAAGATGTTTGAAAAAATGCTAATCTATCAGTTATATAATTGTTAAGCACATAACAATTTACTGTGAAATTATGCATTTCCTACACAACATGATGCAATTTCGAATTTTATTTTGTTTTGCGCTGCAACTAAGGATTTTGTATACCTCAATGAAAACAAATTTTCTCATTTTTGCACTAAATTGGTTGTGATAGAAATTCGGTGAGGCAATGTTGAACGATTTAGAATTACTTCGAATTTCGAAGCTAATCCATGCAGTAAAATAATATGCTACAAGCTGCATTTGATGTAACAGCATGCCATTTTTTAAATATTTGGGTATTATCACTATTGCTTGAAAAATTGATTTAAAATGCAACTCTGGGATCAAAACCCCAAAATTATATATATATATATTGCGATGCTTATGAGAAATGTTTAAACTTATTTAGATTGTCGTTCATTTCTAGTTCTCCAAATCCTTCATTTAAATCATTACTGATTTCTTTGTAATACATTCACCATTATCATTTATTCTATAAGGAATGTTATTTTGTTCCTTAAAATTTAAACAATTCGAAATAAATGACAATTTTGTTTAACAGAATTTTCTTCATTAAAAGATGTTTGAAACAATGCTAATCTATCAGTTATATAATTGTTAAGCACATAACAATTTACTGTGAAATTATGCATTTCCTACACAACATGATGCAATTTCGAATTTTATTTTGTTTTGCGCTGCAACTAAGGATTTTGTATACCTCAATGAAAACAAATTTTCTCATTTTTGCACTAAATTGGTTGTGATAGAAATTCGGTGAGGCAATGTTGAACGATTTAGAATTACTTCGAATTTCGAAGCTAATCCATGCAGTAAAATAATATGCTACAAGCTGCATTTGATGTAACAGCATGCCATTTTTTAAATATTTGGGTATTATCACTATTGCTTGAAAAATTGATTTAAAATGCAACTCTGGGATCAAAACCCCAAAATTGCATTTAATACTATTGACAATAAAAAAAAATTTCTTTGACTGTGGAATTAACAAACTATCAAACAAATGGAAAATGGTAACTGAACTAGATGATGATAACGTCACAGAATATAAATGTTTAAGAATTTTTGTCAAATATTGTTTTTTTATTGAATAAAATTCATTATAAAATTCACAATAATTATGCATTCACCCAAAAATATGTATAATTTTCAAACGAGATAGTTCCCATTTTACATCTTAAATAAATTCAAAAAGTTTTGCTAAATGTTTTTACTTGATAATTATTTCAATTACAAAGAGATTTAAAAAAACTATAGAATGAAAAGCAATTAATTCTAAAAATGGTTATATTGTAGAAAATCAAGGTATACCTCAGGTCACATTCTGCTACAATTGCGATATTACTATATTAATAAAGATACATGTAATGCAAATAAAATCCGATCGTAACTAAATTGTTAAAAGTAGTTATACACTCACCATTTATTAAAAGATATTAAATATAACATCAATTATTAAACAATTTTGAAAATATATCTATCATAAAATTTCAATACTTTAGAAAGTTTTGAATCAAAAGCAAAAAGTATATATGAAATAAGCCTCAATATAAAAAATTAATGTGCCACAGTGCTAATTAAATCCTCTAATGTTATATCGCATTTTCCACTGTTCTCTACTAATTCGTGAGTTATATGCGCTTAAAATATTTTTTCATTTCTAATCGATATCTACTTACAGAGCAACAAATAATTTCAATAATAAAATACAAAGAAACGGGGTTTAAACTTTACAGTAGCGATCTGCCTTTAATTTGGATCTGCGATCTAGTAGTGCTTCGTGAAGTTTTCCATCTGAACGAGCTTTTTCTAGTTTGTCAAGATCACCCTGAGCAACTTTCCTGCCAGATTGAAAACTTTGGAATTTCTTCACGTAACTAAGTTCACAAAATTTCAAATCTCCAGCGTCGACATCAGTGTCTTTACGAACTTTTACTCGTAATTTATCTGTACGTATTACTAATTTTTCAGATTCACCAACGCGAGGAGAATTGCAAGTGATTTGAGGATTCTAAAAATGACTTTGAAATACAAGAGTTCTAACTGGTAAATTTATTGTTGCATACAACAATATTCGTTTAATGAAAACGTTATCGCCATGGTATAGACTTAAACTAAAAGTGGAAATATTGATAAGACTATCTGTTGAAATACAAGGTATACCTCTAAAGTGGGATCGACCCCAACAAATAAACTGTTGGCTCCACATAAAGCAGACTCCTCACCTTCAACTACAAATTCGAAACATTCACGAGCACCCAATGCCTCAGCAATGGCCTGCAGAGAACCATTTTGTTCAACTCCAATATATCTGTTATAACCGGTCTTAAAGCACAGTTTTCCAGAATCAGCCGCCCGAATTAAGGTGAACTGTTCTTCTGGTGCTGGTCCTAATCCTAAAAATACAGTTTACAACACTTAAATAAATATAAAAAACAATTGCATTATCATAATATAATGGAATATCTAATTATTTTTCCTCTTACCTCCTTTCAAGGTTTGTAGCAAATTTATGAAAAACTTGAACTTAGTTTGTAATGAAATTTCCTCATTTGAATATTCATATAAGGTTTTTATAGTACTATTGCATGACATTTATATGTTTACGCGATTTCACCAAATAGCCCCTATCTAAGAATTATTTTTAATCATATTGCAGAATAAAATGGATTTGTGAGCGCTCATTTTCGAAATTGACACAAATTATAAATTTTTTGAATATTTTGAAATTGATCTGTCCATCAATTAAAAATTCATATACTCCAAGGAGAACGCTGTCGGTTCCATTCACTTTGTAAATTTGTCAGTATAATTATATTCACTTACATCATTTTAACAAGTTTAGTTAATTTTTATTTCAACTGTTTATTTGAATGCTTTTTCAATATTCATCTAAACTGTAATGTAGTAACTATCTGCCTGGTCATTTGTACAACACAGAGATCAAAATTATACCATTAAATTTTCTCGTGAGATTAATTCAATTAACATTGTCTGCAAAGCCAACAACGTACGGCACACAAAGGCTCTTATTACTACAACAATTACAGGTATTGATCTTCATGAATATGTTTCTTGATAAGGGTATATTTCATTCAATCAAACTCCGTTTGCGCAGGCAATAATGGATATTGGTAGTAGACTTAATGATGACGAAAAAAGAAAATGTACTGAGTAAATTTTAAAACCTTTTTTCATGAAAAATGGTCTTCCGATATAAGTACGCCGCGGCTAAAAAAAGAGAAGATATTGCGTTATATACCGGTTCGCTTTTAAAACAGATAATGTAGTGATTTCATTTAAGTATTTTTCTTAGCAACGAGAACATCGCTCCTTCCATTGTTTCTAACATAAATTCAGCAGCCGTAGAAAGTGGCTTTTCCCAAATGAATTTGATTTGCACACATAAACGATGTGTTCTTGGTATTCAAAACGTTTAAGCACTAATGTTTAATTTGCATAAACGATTACCATTCGTCCAATATTCTAATGTCAATCGCAGCTCTAAAAAATAGCAAGCGGAAGTCTTTTTCCTATTGAAAACCTTGAAGTTTCCAATTGTGATTTGATAATATCATTATTTTGAAACACACACATTCAGTTTTATGCATCATTACATCAAGGATATTCCCCTACATTTCAGTTTCCTACGAAAGTAGTCTTAAGGAATTAGTGGATTAAAGCAGTGAAAATGAAAATCTCGAAATTGCTATACATATATATACATATATATATATACATATATAAATTTTTTCTTGCTTCACTACAATACATATACTTATAAAATTATTCTATCTGAGAAAAGGTTTTATGCACATGTGCATAGCGCAATTAATATATAATTAGAATATTCATTTTTAGTATTAGGATGTTGATCAAAAGAGTAAAAGAATTGACAGCAAAACTGTTTGCAAATTCGAGATTAAGCTCAATTTAGAAACTATCTAGAACAAACTTTACTCGACGATTTTCAAATAATAGCGATGCAATTCAAAGACCGCTTTTTTTCTTTGAAAGATGAAAAATTAAACTTTATAAAATTAAGCCATTGCTGTTGAGGTGAACCATAGACTACTAGATATTATTAGCAACCCGCAGCATCCCTTTTCCCGGCCACATGTGGCCGATAAAATAAGAAAAGTGGCCGGAAGAGAGAAGTATCATGTCAAAAAAATTGGGAAGCAATAAAATACACGTGTGTATTTTCACAAAGTTATTCTTTGAAGATCTTAGTAGAATTATCATTTGTATCTTTTTGGGCATATATTTCATTCAGACTTGGGCATTTGTTTTGCATATATATATATATATATATATATACATATATATTTTTATATCAGAATACTCTAATTTAAAATCATTGAAATCAGCAGCAATTAATAATTACACGAAACAATGCTAGAAAACGTTCAATAACAAGGTGTCTCCATACTTTTGTCGCGGCATAATGGCGACACTAAAAAACTTTGGGGTCGAGATGTCTGGCCCTTATTACGTGTATTGGTCGCCAGTCGGCCTTCAAAGGACGTTGTGCTGTCAATCAAGATAAGTCTACTGGTTTTAGCAGCAGTAATTTTCAAATTCATTGTGCTCCATATTTTTGTCCTGCATAGTACGTATTTGTATATTTTAGTAAAATGGCCGATGCTGACACTGAATCTGGTACTCCTGTTCACAAGAAACGTCGTGCGGAAGTAACTAGGAAGTTCAATCCAGTATGGGAAGAAAAATTTTTATCGAAAAAGATGCTACTATGTGCATTTGCTCGATTTGTGACAAAAAACTGACCGTTATGAAGTGAAGTAACTTGTCTGACCACTTCCGAAAGCACTCCAACTACAATGAGAAGTCCCCAGAAGGTTCCGAAGCGCGAAAACAAAAACTTCTAGCAATGAAAAAAGGACATCACACGACAAAAACGCTATTTGAAACGCTCGTTCAAGATGGCCGAGGACAGAAGAACATTATGGCTTCTATTCAAGTTCGCTGGATGCTGGCCAAAGCTAAAAAATCATACGCGGAATCGGAATTTATTAATAAATGTGCAACATTAATGATTGAGATTATTGCCTCTGAAAAGGAGAAAAGTATTCTCAAAAGGTGAAGGACGTGCCTTTGTCCGCAGATACTGAAACTAGGCGTGTCTCAAAATGCATCGAAGACGTTAATGAACAGTTAATGAATTTTATGAAACTCTTGCTGTCAGCTTAGCAGTTGAAAGCACGGACATCAGTGACATAGCTCAGTGCTGCATATTTATCAGCGCAATTGATCAACATGGGGAAAAGATCGAGGAGTTACTGGACCTCTATCCACTTTTGGGTAGAATTAGTGTATTTTACTCGATAATAGATAATAAACAGATTAATAATGAAAGGAGCAAAATGTAGTAGCGGTAATAGATTAATCGATAGTATTGCCACTACGCGATTAATCGACGTTTACTTGACGTGTAATCACAGGTGCATTAACCAACTAAAATTAACAACAAACATCTAACAATCTACTCATTATTATGTGCTTCATTTCATTGATATTTAGTAACACAGATACTGAGCAGCAGCTGTATTAAACCACTTTGTGTACATCAATGACTACTGATTACACTGAACTGTTTACTATTCCGCCTGTTCTTACTGAAGGAAAACCGACTAAATGCAAAGCTTGTGGAGAACAAAAACAATGCAATTTAAAGACAAAGAGCAATCTCCTTAAACTTTACCAATTGAAACACCCTAAGATTTTAGAAGAACATTTAAACCGAAGAAGACAACAGAAATCCCATTTCAAGGGCCAGACAACAAATTTATTGGGATCAACTGACATGACAACAAGTAAGCCCATTTTCCCCAAACAAAAGAAGTGGAAATGTCCATTGCAAGTGACCTTTGTGCAAAGGGTGGATTACCTGTTACCATTGAGGAAAAGCCCTCATATTGTAAATTTCTTTGTACATTTCAGCCAAAATTTTCAACTATTTCGTACCGGAAAAACATACAAAATATTGAAAAACGGTTCTACCGTAGAACCCAAGGAAGTGACATTCTCAATGCTGTAATTGACACATGTAAGAAATTTAACGTCTCATTTGATAAAATATACTCAGTGTGTACCGATGGCCATGTTGGGTAAGCATAACGGCTTTGCTGCACTGCTATCTTCCAGGGAAGACACCAGATATGATATATTGTCGTAAAATTGCATTATTCATCAGGAAAACTTGGTGTGCATGAAAAGCATGCGAGAGGGACTTCTGAAAGAAGTTATGGATGATGTCATTTTAGTGGTTATTTTATACTTGGAAGACCTTTGGCTCACAGATAATTCAGGGAAGTCCTTAATGAGTATGATGTCCATTACTCTGAGTTGCTGTACCACACGAACGTGCGCTGGCTTTCAAAAGGAAAAATCTTGATAAATTTTGTCGCATTTTATCTACAACCACAGAGTTTATGAAAAAGTGTGATCTTCTACTTCCAAGCTAAAAACTATTACAATAAAAATGGAAACGCATAACTGGATCGAAAAGCTTGCATTCCCCACAGACATATTGATACATCTAAACAAGCTGAACATTGCAATATAAGGACAGGATAAAATAGGATCGGACTTGTATTCCACGATTAACGCATTTATGACTAAGCTCAAACTATTTATTCACCACAAGCGTTTGAAAAATCTCAACATTACACACATTGCGCGTTTGAGCACAATCCAGTGGCAAGTGAAGGAAACTGCGCTCTTTGCGTCTTTCATGGACTCACTGCTCCAAGAATTTGATGACAGATTTGAGGAATTTCGAAATCAAAAGACGGTTTTTGTATTTGTATCTAATCCGTGGTTAACTGCACCTGATGAACTCACAGATTGTCACCCATACCTAGCCAAAGAAGAAGATCAACTTTTTGAAGAGTAGATAGAGCTTATTGACCTTCAGGAGAATGATGCTTTGACGCGTCTGCATAATTTGGCATCAGCTGGTAACTCAATTCTGGATTTCTGGAAGAAAGTGCACCAGTCCATTCTAGGAAAGGCTGCGCTGATATTGCTCTCTATGTTCGGTTCGACGTATAGATGTGAACAGACATTTTCTGGACTTACTTTTATTAAAAACAAGTATCGTTCCCGATTGATGAACATCAATACAAGTGAACTTGTCAAAGCCGCATTTACACGGTTTGAACCCGATTTTCAAAAAATTGCAGACAAAATTCAGTCACAACCCTTGCATTAACTTTTGAAACTTTGTATTGTGATTACATAATTGTAATGTAATATGTTTAGGGAAATTTGGTATCCTTCATTTTGCTTATTAAAATTGCAATTCGGCTACAAGAAATTGTTCATGTGACCGAATGGTGGCCAGAGTAATAAAAAGTGGCCGAAAGTTCAAAAAAGGTTGCGGACCATATATATATATATATATATATATATATATA
>CABFPE010000043.1:1659302-1671648 GCA_900660155.1 Hofstenia miamia
TATATATATATATATATTTAAAAGTCTCTGGGTGAACTTATTATTGATAGACAACTAATTCTTCGGTATGAAGATGAAAATCTAAACTTTTTTTAATGTATAATTTTCATTGGGCATCAATTGACTCATGTTGACAAATGTACCCATTTACTTATAAATGATGTTGTCAAGTATGAAAATCAACTTTAAAATCTGATTACTTTCCTAAACAATTTCGAAAGAAACCATTTTATCAATTTAGGTAACCTAACGAAATTCATAGATAGCAAAGAGGATCTCAATCAACAAATAACTATTGCATCATCCCGCTGAATTTAATGCTTTTTGCAATTAAAATATTTCCCTTCTACGCGTTATCTTCAGCAACTTTTACGTAGCTCTTCAGTTGATGTTGGATTCCATCTGAAAGATGTAAATTTAAAAAAATTCTAACTTATTTTGTAGGAAACAAAACTATTATTCTTGATGAAATTTATGTTAGTATTTCATTTGACTATAAATGCGGGCGTATTCTTAGGCATGCAAGGAATCAACTCCAATCAGACGAACCAGTTGCTGCTAAGACTGTTGTGGCTTTCATGATATCTAATTATAGATATGCTTTCTTCCTTGCACTAATCTTAAGTATACATTTGTAATTGATACTATTTCATCAATTATTGATCAATGAAACAGGGTTAACGTAAACATTTGTTAGGTTATTGCTGATAACCACTCAATTTATAGAAATGATTCTAGAGTTTGGAGCGTTAAAAATGAAAAATTGCAAAATGATATTTTTCTACTTATCAACATGGTACATTTGTTTAAATGTTTTAGAAACAACTGGCTTGAAAGAGGCTTTAAAATTTCCTAATCCGCAGAATTTTAACGAAGAACTCACTGCTGACTTTAAGGAAGTTAAATTTTCACTAAAAATTGCCCGATCACTTAATCGTAAAAGTGTTGTTACAAATAGCTTCGAAAAACAACTTGTTAAATCAGCCATTGCTGTTTTCTCTGATGCTATCCTTGATGCTATTCCATTTTTTAATCTCCAAGGCGATCAGTTCCGGGAACTTACGTTTTTGTAAAACAATTTTCGATTTTATGAAAAATTATAAATCTGAAATCACCAACTCATGGTTGTCATAAACTTAACAAATTCCTCTTACCAATAAGTAGTGAATCTATGGAAAATTATATTCTCCTAAAGCAGTCTTATAAATGGATGATTTTCTAGAAATCCATGGAAGGAATATGCTTTTCAATTTAAGGCACATTAAGCAAAATTTAAGGCAACTAGAACGGCTTAAGGCTGTTGTTCGTCAAACTTCTTGTTGTTCGGCAGAGATGGAAATCTTTTGAAAATTTCAAATTTTGATAAATGAAGTGTGTTAATGGAAATTTTGAAATCGGAGTTCGTCAAAAAATTAGTCATCGTCTTAAAAAATTGGCCTTTGGCTAAAAACCAAGCTCTACGTACGAAACCAAGCTCTACGTACGAAAGAACAAATTAATGGAAGAACTTAAAAAAAATTAGAAATACTTTCTACAGAATGGCCTGATAGAGTAAGTGCAAAGACCTTGGTTAATCTAACTGAAAATAGATTTACAAAGGAAAATGGATCCCATTAACTTCAGATGTGAAAATGTCAAATTTCTGAATAAAGAAGCTCATTTCTAATCTTGAACAGCGCAACTTCAAAGCTAATTGTAAGAAGGTATCGTATTACTTTAATAAAAAGGAGGTTCTGAATCTTGCTGCATAGAATGCAGCTATTTAGAAGTATTTAACAAAAATTTATAATCATAATCTGAGTTTACAAAGGGATTATCATTAACCGAGAAACAACTAGTAAAGCGATATAGTTTATAAAAACCAATGGAAAAAGAGGTTGTGGAGTTCCACTGCTGTTTAACAATGATGTTAAATGCTTAATGAAATGGTGTTTGAGTATTTCCATTAGTAAAAATTTCAAGTATGTTTTTCAAAATCCTAAATACCATTATCCAATTAGAGGCAATGATGTTATAAAAGATTTAACAAAACTAACGAATCTTAGTCGGCCTGACTTATTTAATAGAACAGGGTTAAGAAAATACTGCGCTACAAATGCTGAAATCTTTCTCTGCAGGAAAAGGAGTTCGATGCTCTTGCAAATAATTTGAGGCATGATACAGACAGCTTTATCCCTTAGATACCAATGTTTATGAACTAGGTAAAATATCAAAACTTTTGCTTTCTAACGATGCCGTAAATGTAAATAAATTCAAATTTACACATTTTAATGATATGAACTTGTGATGAACCAAGTGATGTCGAAACTACGAATTCATTATGGGATGACGTAGGACACAGCTCTGAAAATGAAATTTTGGCCTGCCCACAAAAAATAAATTAAATGTTTGTTTATATTTAATTTTAAGTGTAGACTTTATAGAAATATTACACATATATAGCATTGCACTTAAGACTAATGTGAATATTATTCCTAAAATTAAAAATGTTTATTTCAATCTGTTAACTTTAGTTATAAATAAATTGTTTAGGTGAAATCTCGAAAAAACCAAATTTTCCAAAGAAAATCATATAATGCTAATTAGCCCCAGTGTATAACTTAGTTCAAATTTGTGAAAAATTGCTCTAAGTTTTAAATAGGAAGTTTTACATTTAGTTCATTCCCTGAAAATGTATAATTATTTCGTGTTTAGAAAATAAAATGAAGCAACGAAGAAAACACAGCATTTTCCAAAGCATTTCTTGCAAAATATTTTGAAATATATTTCTCTACAATATTTTTCAATAGCTTGATTTGTACATTTTTCACTAAAAATATCCTGCTACATTATATTTACAAAGAAATATCAATTTCAATAATAAGAAGCAGCTGTTCAGCATAGCAACAGAATAGCTAAATGCCAATAGTCAATTACATATTTAAACTTTTATGAACATACAATTCTTCATGTCCTTAGAAAATTTGAATGCTAAAACATTCCTATGGAAATGAATTGAAGTTTTCATATAAATGTAGCATTAATTTCCTTTCTAATTTAATAACGTCATTATAACATAATATGCAAGGTAATTCGTTACTTGCCCAAAAGAAAATACAAGTTTTATGAATATCCTTCAGCATATAGTTTCGCCTTAATGAATGGGTTGAGTAAATCTTGCATATATGATAAGCATGAATGAGGCAGTGTGTCATTGTGATTATGATGCCATTACAGAAAAAAAGTTACTTAATTTGAATAAATCCGAGCAATGAATTTTGATTAAGTATATATATATATATATATATATATATATTGTAGGATTTTATACGACTGGGATAGTATTTTAATTTGAAGAAATATTCAATGCCATATGCTTAGTTAAATTGTAGAATAAAGCACTCTAATTGATCCAGAGATATAATTTAAAAATAGTAGTTGTAAAATGAGTTATATATATCTCT
The DNA here is from genome assembly GCA_900660155.1 of Hofstenia miamia. Lineage (NCBI taxonomy): Eukaryota > Metazoa > Xenacoelomorpha > Acoela > Hofsteniidae > Hofstenia > Hofstenia miamia. The sequence goes on from CABFPE010000043.1 coordinate 1,662,746, forward strand.
TAAAGATATGTTACAACAACGACTAATGTTATCACGTCCAGACGACTTGCTGAATATGAGACGAAAATCAAGTACCATAAATTAACACCAACCAGCCAAAAATTGATTTTATAAGTTACTTAACTACCAAAATTAAATTATTAGCAATTAAGATATTGTAAACTTCATTTAAACTTTACATTTTTAAAAAAAATATTCAAATAAAATGAAGTAATATATAACTTTTCTATAATCAAAGCTAATGATTTGACACAAACATTAATACAGGGTCTTATCAATCAAACCGCAAGTAAAGTATTATATGCCGAGATGGACACTGAATTGATAGGCTTTGGCTTAGGAAATTAGGGGCAAAAATCACGGTAAACCAAATTAATGTAGCAAAAAATATCCATGCTTGAATCAGCCACTAATAGGGATATAGATAGAAGAACTCATCGAAGTTAATTTCATCCTGAAGACTTACTGACACACGGCAATAAATGTAATAGCAATATAGTTTAAATATTTTGTAAAATAATGTCAAATGTTTATGCTAGAAGTTGAGATCTCAATAAACTATCCAATATTGTTGAAACCTTACAAGCATACTTTTTATACATACTAAAATTTCTTAAAAATATATTTTTTGTATTTCACCAAACTCTAGTTTACGCTTATGTCAGCAATTTTTTATTAATAAAATGGCCACTAGTAGAAATACTAAATAATGCTAATCAATAAAATTTTTCCAATTCACATTACTGAAATCCTGTGCGAATTTACATCGACTTACATATGCACAAAGAGATAGAAACTTCTAAGAAGCAGGCCTGATCTGCACTCAGAAAAGCTCATTACTGAAAAAAATAATACATTAGATGCTTTAGGACCTGTCAACAATAGATTAAATTTAAATAGAATGTTTTTATCATATGCAAAATTAAGTTTTTACGTTCGTTATTTTGTTGCTCATGAAATATGCTTCAAATATCAATTTAAGCATGAGGCCTAAGCCCAACCAGCGCAGTTCCCCTGTCGAAAATCTGGCCCAAGTTATTTGCATTTTTCACGAAAGGATTTTAGTGACAATATTTTATTCATTTATTTGCTATTTGAACGAATTTTTAATGACCAAGTATTTGTTTTCTGTGTATTAATCATTCTCATTTGTTGAGGTGAAGCCTTCTACCTCACGCTACGTTGATTCTCGCCATGATTCTTTAGAAAAACGATATGAAATTCCTAATGAATTGGATTTGTTTAATGAACACGATCTAATCAAGTCATTTGACTCGTTATTGGATTATGTGAATTTGAATTTACATAGATCAACAGATTTAGTACGCTTACTTTCATTTATTCATACTGACGAATGCTCTTTAGTTAAGTTTACAATTCACATATCATCCTATTTTGATGTAAAAGCTTTTACAAAAAATACTTCTGTGCCAGTTCGGCATTTCTTAGACTTTGGAGCAAAGCTAAATCGTCATAGTCAACTTGATGCAATCGTTCAATCAGTACGAAATTTCGACCCTCCTATGGATTCTGAGGTTAAGGCAATATTGAATAATCTTGTATCTTATGATTTTAGTGGCATTGAATATGCGAAACAGCTTAAATTTTTTATAGAAGAAATTAAACTTATCTATAAAGCCCAATGGTTCCCGTTATTCACTCACCATAATAAAGTATGCCTTTTCCTTATGCTTGCGTGGTAGAAGTTGCTACAATGAGTTAAGAAATCTTCTGCCATTACCAAGCGCCGCCACTCTAAATTTTTTTTTGGGAAATTAGGAACACCTAGAAGCAACGAAGAATGTCTTAATGTAAAAAAGGCGGTGTTTGATAAGCTATCTGGAACAACTATTTTATGCCATTTATTGGTTGACGAACTCTGTCAGTTCAGCTGTTCGCTATAGAGGAGGGCATGCATTTTGTTTTCCAGAAGACGCTCCTAACAAAGTTGCAAGAACAGTATTAGCGTTTACGATCGTACCCTTTGGTGACAGTGCTCCTTCATTTGTTGTTCGCCTTATTCCAGTTTTTAGTCTTAGCTCACAATTTCTGTATGGTCAACTACTTTATCTACTTAGACTAATTCAATATACAAAAGCACGAATTTTTGCAATTATAACATAATTTAAAGGCTAATCAATCATGTTTTGGCAAACTAAAATCAGATTATGGCGAAGAAAATTGCTATTTTTGTAATTAAGACATCCATTCCGTTGCAATGAAGTACCTCGACAATATCTACTTTATGACCCAACTAATCTTTTAAAAAATATTAGAAATAATTTGGCCTCAGAAAAAATGAAAGCATTGAGCTTCCGTGATTTAAATACTGGTGATATATTAAACACAAAATGGAAATATTTAATTGATCTGTATAAACGCGAGGAATCATCTAATTTGAAGCTCTCAAACTTTGAAAAACAAAAAGTTTCTCATGTTGTCAAAATTCTTAATGATAAAACTACATCAGCTTTGGAGCTTTGTAAAAATGCGCATGAAACCACAGTATTTTTGAAAACAGTCACACGAATGTGGAACATCATTAATGTAAAACATATATATGCTGAAAACGACTTAATGATGATGATCGTCAGATAGCAGTAATAGCCGCTTAAAGTTTTTACTTTCAATAGCAAATTCATTTGCTGAAAACTTCTTCCACATTCTATCCGCAGAAAGCAACTAACCACTGACACCAGTGAAGGATTAAAAATTACTTTGTGTAGGCTGGTTGATTTATCTAACAGGCTATTGAAAAAATCCTTTGATACAATCCTATTGAAGGAGAATGTGGTGTTTATCGTCAGCTATCAGGTGGAAACTACTTCATAGGGGTACAACAAATTTTAAGCAGTACCAAATTAAAACGACTGAAGCTTATTAATATGTGGGTATTTGTCATTCAAGGAAGGGTTAGACACCTCTTCAAATTTCCAAGAAAAGTTAGGAGAGAATTAAAAATTTATAACTTTAGTTTCAAGTGCGAGAATTTGTTACACAACCAATGAATTTTTTTGGTTATCGCAGATAACTCCAAACTGCTCCATGCCTTCAAACTTTTGTAAAGAACTTATTGTAAGTGTATTCTGATGCAGCACAACAACGATTAGGAAATTGTTTCTTCCCAGGTTTTGTTATACAAGAGACAGAAAAAATTAAGAAAAATAAACTGGAAAAATTCAACATATTGAGCGTAATTTAATGTTGAATAGTTTTTAATAAGCGCATTTTTGTTTTGCTTTAAATATAACAATCAACCTCTTTATTTTTTGTCATGCGTTTGAAGCACTATGTCCGGTATTAGTTGTCGTTGAGTTTCATTTGCAGTATATGAAATTGCACCTTCCTGCTGCTTCCCAGTCTGTTCAACACGTTGTAGTTCACATGAATCTATTGATAAATACTTACGTTTGAAATCGCGAGAAGTAAAAAGTGTGAAAAAGTAGAAATTAGGGCTTTGTGCAGGTACGGGCTTACCCGCAAGTATTGTACTTATTCGGTTTTAAAAGAACGCTTTTGCTGTTAATTAATTATTGGGGTTACTTCTTCAATTACGGGGTAATTAAATAAATTTCCCACTCCTATCGATGATACCACTGCATTCCAGTTACTCAATATAAGTCTGAAAGAGCAGAAAGTAGCGCAAGTAACACAATTACTAGCTAGCACGCTAATTTGTTACTTTCTCATGTTAATTAACTTTAGATAATTTGTGGAAATTTACATTAGATTCAATATATTACTGTTATATATTTTGTTCTGGAATACATCTTACATGTTTTCATCATCATTTAGTGCTTACGTTGGAAACGAATGCAGTCTGTACTGTCCAATGGTGGAATTGGGTTAAGACTTAAGAACCCGACCCGAATCCAAAATGAAAATTTTAAGCAGATATCAACACGATTTCAACCCGAATTTCTAAATGAAAATTCATTAAATGTGTATTTAAAATTAAAGTTTTCTGTCGTTTTGGAAGTGATTATTGCGATTGTAACTTTCTTCAAGACGTTGATGTGGCTTTACAGTAAACGATGTGTCTCTTAAGTGTAAATGAAACATTTGCTTTTGCGTCATATTTACACAGAATTTTGCAAACTTTGCACACTACCATTATCCTCCGATTCCACTCTTTCTATTATCTGTAAATTCTTGCAAAAGTGTCTCTTTAAAAACGAATTGAGATGTAAATTTTTTATTTTAGAAGATAAGTCATTCATTAAAAACTGTAATTCTTGCTGCTGGGTATCATCGTTTCCAAGGGAGAGAGATGTACTGGGAAATTGTGAAGAAGCGGAGATTCAAATGGTAATATCTCTTACACGAAAGCAATATCGGGAATGAAGAGATTTATTCACTTATCCAGCAATGACACAATTGATTTATCTGACAAAATGTACAAAGTGAAAGAACACTTTCGAATAATGCATACGTTTTTCCAACAATTTGGAACATTCCCCACAGCATTAACGCAACATTTGTAAGCAAGAAGGCCATTGGTTTTTTTCTGATTTTTTATTCAAATAATATTTTTAATGCAATAATAAGAGTCAAGCAAATTTATTGCTAAAATAAACAAACAAATACTACAAACTACTATAAATGTATATTTACAAAATTAAAAATATGCACACTTAACATAAGAAAATAAAAAATAATCCTAAACTAATGCTCAGTAGCTCCGGCCTTTAATGGATTAAAGCTAAGAAGCCAAGAAATTACCCAAGATGAAACACCTTCACAGTTTTTCATCGGTTTAATATTTCAAAGTAAGAAACGAAATTCATTTGATGATTTGTGTAAAAATATTTCCGGAAGACCACACTGATAAATTGTTAAAAATATTCGTTCGTTGGTTACTAATGATAAAAACAAATTTTGATAGAATATTTAGGATTAAAGTGTGTGGGTGCTGTATGTCTTGACAGAATTCCGTAATTATGCAGCATCTTCAGTTTTGTGATCAACTCATTAATTTTGTGAAAAACTTGGGGAACTTGAATTGTTGCGAAAGTATGTCTACATGTATGAAAGTTATGTCTAATTCTCTACTTAACCAGAATATCGGAAGCCAACGTTTAGTGCAAAAGAAGATGTACCAAGACCATTGTAATGAGGGAAGCGAAAATTTTCTGCTGAGTTACTATGGGAGTTCTTGTGCCAGTAGAATAACACAAGGACTCATGCCTCCCGTTTTTTTAAACAGCCACCATACTCATGGGACTTGAACCAACTTAATAGGTGGTTGAATAAGTTCCTCGAAAAACATAAAGTGACATCAGCTGGAGAGCGAAAGAAATTTAACTGTTGTAGAATTTTTTTAAACTTTAATAGCGATTTTACTATTGATTAATTCTAAATTCTATAAAAGAGATGTTTAAGATTTTCATTCATTTATTGACACGTTAATATATTGCAGTTTGCTCTGCTACATACTATAAAAGCGAACCTCTTCCAACTGCTAATTAGAAAATATTTGCGATCCACCATGTCATAGCAAAGATTAATTCGACTGTCAATTTCTCAATTGAGAGTGATATAGCAAGAAATTTAGATTATTCGAAATTATTTAATGAATGTTGTAAAAATAGCAAATATGTTTTAGCTTCTGAAAAAACAAGAAAGAAGCATTTGCTCTATTCTACTACTTGACCTTTTACTTTTATATATACACACATTGCTAATACTTCAAAGTCATTTGTAAATTAAGATTAGACTAGGTGGCACAATAGAGAAATGTATTTGCAAGCATTGGTGCAAATATGTTTAACAACAAATAAATTAGGGTCTGAAGCCCACATTATAATAACAAGGAATTCGTTATTACTGTTTTCCTATTTTGTACAGGCTAAGGCCGACCCTGTAGAACGGTAGAAAGTAAGATGATTGAAATGCAATTAAGTTATAAAATAAGTAGTGAATGTTCATAGCAAATACTTACCGTCTTCACGCAGTGGACCCAATCGGATGGAACCGTCATCAAATGCACGCCAAAATCTGCGTGATGTTTGCTCTACTGCTACAGTTGTAACTTCAGTCAGTGCTTCACAATTTTTAATGGCCCACCAGCCTGAATATTCTTCTGAATCTGTTACTGATGAGTCTTCACAATTAGTCTTTTTATGTGATCTTTTCTTTTTCTTTTTAATCTTAGTAACACCTTGATTGTTTTTAAGCTTCAGTTTACCAGTACTTACGAAACTATACGCAGACATCTAAACAGAATTGATAATTACTTAATATTGGGCTGTAATTAGACAATAGAATGTACAATCTACAAGAAAACAAACACATATTGGTAGATGGAGTGAAAAAGTACTTGATAAAAAACTAGGTAGTACATTTACTATTACGAAAATTCAAACAAATTTAGAGTGCAACAATACACAGACTATCTAACATTTTTAAATAGATAAAAATAAATAAATAAATATATATATATATATATATATACAGGGTGTCTCAAAAGTATTCTTTGACATGAAATATGTTGTCTTGAAATGTACTGCATTTGGAAAACGCTCATTTTTTGTTTACTGTGGAAATACATTTAGCCATTTTAGTATTATTAAACATGTATGCCCTATGAGATACTTGGCGAGATTGTATGTAACTATTAACTATTATGTCTATAAACTTTTATTAAAGTGTATACTGCTCGCTTAAGAGTACTGATTATTTGTTCAAATTGATCTAACTTCAAGCAATTTATAAGTGCGGATGCATAAATAAAATAACTAAAATCGAATGCATGGATCAAGTGGATACTATTCGTGAAGAGTCTTAACTCATATAAGTAATGAATGCTTATATTGACATTATCTTCTTTGTTATGAACTCAGCAAAATTCCGATCTATTTAATTCAAACGCTATGCACTTTTTGATCAAAAAATCAAGTATTAAGTTTTTGTGTATTTATACATAGTTAATTTTTATTTAAATATTTTCTAAGACGTTCTATATAACTTTTACATTTTCTGCAGCTAGGTGTATCATCCGCATATTGATCAATACTGCATGCTTTTACATAATTGCTGATGTCATTGTGAAAAGAATTGGACACACTCTGTAATTCCCTGGGTGAACCTCCTTTCTGCTGTATATTTAAATACAATTTTTAAGTCTTAATCTTTGTCTCCAATGGTCAATGTTGTCAACTGCCTTGTTGAGCTCGATTAATGCAATTATCATTATTTGTATTAGATCTAAGGTGAAACGGTTCTTGTGAAATCTATAGTGTTGGTCTAATAATATTTAGCTGATTTCAGAAAATCAACTATTTTCCAGCATACTAGTTTTTTTGGATATCTTAGCAAATGTGTTTGTAATGGTAATTAATGTATTACCATATTCATTACATGAATCAATCAAGAGGTATTTTTCTCCTTTGCGAACTAAGATATTTTTCTTAAATGGGGCCAATGTTTCAACGCATTGACGGAGGCTTGAAATAAAAGTCAAACATTTCATTGGGGTCGTAAGGAGTGTACAGGCATTGAAAAGAAACAGACAAAATACAAATATGTACTGAATGAGCTATTTGTGAAATTTCTAAGAACAATAAATGTGAACAGAGAGCTATCTGAATAAAATCAGGCTTTATATGTAAAAATTGAATTACAGATGCGCCAGGTATACACAATAGTTTTAATGATCTCAGAGAATTTCTTAAGTTAATTTTCATTGGTGGGGTTACATTAATACATTTATGAATACGTACGAGTAGAAGAACATTTCAAAAACGGATATTTGAATCATAAGAAATTCAGCCGGAATGATTTCTTCATGAAAATTTCTAATAATTTGATTATTTCACATCCTAAGTTGACAGATGTCAGAATAGTATCTTGAAAATAAATGTATGTCTTGATAATGACAAGAAGCATTCATCTAAATTATTTTGTCTTCGTTTTACAGTGTCTGTCAATTTATTCTGCCACCTCCCAAAGATTTATAATCTGATCCAAAGCAGCATATACTCTCAATCGGGTCCACATGGAGTCAACACGCAAAAATCAAGTGATTAGAAGCCCACGGTGACATTTTGATTGTCCATAGAGCAATTCTAATTCAGTATGGTTTTCATTTCTGAGAATGGAAATTTCTATAGAAATGTGCATTCCTTCAACCTTAAAAAGCCTGACGTCCTTCTTAACAGACGAATCGTTTTTCCACAGTAAAAAGAATTTTCTGCAAGCCTAATAGCAAATTTGAAAATCTTAAGGCACAGCAAGTCTATTTTGGAACATGCTTTAACGCAATATTGAAAATTTCTATTGAAGCGTATTGCTGTGGATGAAGTTGTTCAAAAGATTAATAATTTTTTTTTGAAAGTTTCGAATTTTTTAAGAAATTTTGAATTCTCTCCATACCTAATGTTCATGTATTTATAAGGGTTTGAGCTCATGGAAACAGCAAAGAACTTTGACTTTTTCTTGATGCATGCAAAGATATCATAGACTCATGCGCAAAGTCACCGGTCACGGACCGGGGAGCAAATTAAGAGATGGAGACAATCAGGGGCCGAAGGCAATGGGACAAAGCCAGCTCGTAAATTAAAAGCAAAAATGAAAAAAGAGACTCTATCACGTGGTGCTTTCAGTTTAAGAATAGCTTTAAAAGGTTTTTGAGTTAAAAGCGTTTTAAAAAATTTTCAAATAATCCTCAAGCTGTTTAAGGTTAAAATACTAAAAGAAAAATATTCAGGTAGCTGTTTTAATAATGCATAATCATTTACTATATCTCTAATATTAAGAATTCATCTGCTTATTAATGTTTTTCTACAAGGTGGGGGATGGGGTTGGGGAGGATCCAGCTAAAAAATTAAGGGGATCCCATTTTTAAAACTGTTAAGAACCAAGGCTCTAAATGCTCCCTTTTCTCTTCTGCAAATGTTCCTGTT
>CABFPE010000043.1:1684531-1698048 GCA_900660155.1 Hofstenia miamia
ACACTTGTGAACTTCTTCAGCCAATACCCATGTACCTCATCTCTGCCTGGCGCCTTCCAGTTCTTCATCTTCTTTAGAGCCTCCTTCAGCCTTACAGTTGTGATTACTTCTTCTTCTTGCCTGACTTCTTTCTGCATCTGTACACTCTCTATCTCTGGTCCTACACTTCCCCATATAGTCTCCCAGAACCATACTGTGTCCTCACCTGCTTTAGCTGTAGCCTTTCCTCCTGCATCTAGTTCTTTGTAGAATCTTCCTTCTTGAGTCTCAAACTTCATATTGTCTCTTGCCTGCTTTGCCCTTGCCCTATACTTTCTCAATTTCTCAGCTTCTGCAACTAATCTCTGCTTAAGCTCTTCTCTAGCAGTTTCGATAGTCTTCCCCTTACCTACCCTGCACCTGTCCTGCACTGCCTTGCTTGTCCTGATCTTCCCTATTTGCTGCCTAATTTCTGCCACTTTATTCTCAATTCTTCCTTCCCATGCTGGCTTTCTGTATCCCTTATCTTCTTGTGGCCTTCCCTTTTTTTTCCATGCCTACATTTTTCAGCACCTCACATGCACCTGCATACATTAAGCTATTTACTCCTGTAACACTCCTAGAATCTATCCTCTCCAACACTTTATTAACTTTTGCTGTCTCTACTGCTAGCTTACTTCTCTTAAATCTTCTTGGAACTGGCAACCTAGTTCTCTCACCTATTTCTTCCTTCATCTTTTCCTTGATTGCTGCTTCAGTTTCTGCGTCTGCTGCTTCTGCCACTTCTGTCTCAACATCTATCACTTCATCTTCCCTTTGCTTAGCCTGTTCAACTCTCTTTTCTCCCTACTCTCATCCAGCTGTAACTTTCTCACTTGCCATGCAAGCCTCTGCTCTGTAACTTCTAATCCNCATCTGCTACTTCTGCCACTTCTGTCTCAACATCTATCACTTCATCTTCCCTTTGCTTAACTTGTTCAACTCTCTTTTTCCCCTTACTCTCATCCAGCTGTAACTTTCTCACTTGCCCTGCAAGCCTCTGCTCTGTAACTTCTAATCCCGTTCTTGCCTTCCTCCATTCTTCCAACATTCTCTTCCTGTAACCCCTCTCATCTGGCCTGCTTCTTCTGTAACACTCCAATGCTGTCCTGTTCTGCTCATCTGTCCACTTGTGCCGTTGTCCATTGGTCTGTGTGGATCCTATACTGCCACTTCTCGAGTCCACACTCCCGATTGTGGAGTCCACCTGACCGGAGATTCTTCGCACCCTCTGACCATTTAAGGCCTGCCGGGGACTGAGGGCCTTTTCTTTCGGTTTCACTCTCATTGAAGGTAGGGTCGGGGGTGGGCTCGAACCCGGGTCCTCGCGGTCCCAGTCTAGCCCTTTACCCCTTGGCCACTAGGGATTATTATTATTATTATTATTGCATGAATTTATCAACAGCATATTTTTTGATTTGTTTTCTACTCTTAAATGCTTGTTACATGTGAGTACCATGTATGTTCTTGATACTTTTTGCGTTATACAATGCAAAATCTACATGAACATGTGCATATTGTGATGAAATTGGGCTCTTAGTATGTATATTAATTTGGAACTTTCTTATTAACTATTAGCAAGCTGCCAGAATTTTAGTATCTCTAGTATGAAATTCAATTTTTCTCATTAGAAATTGGAAAGGTATAATTACTATTTTACTTTCCTTTAAATAATTCTTTAAAATTTCATCAGCTACAATATATTTGTATCTGAATAAACTTACTAGACATCTGAGCAGCTTTGTCAATGTCTAATATCCGAATGTCATCTATTTAGGAATTCTTATTAGGAAAATAACGCTTGTAAAAAATGCATTAACCATTAAGTCTACTTTTCAAATGAAATAACTTGCGTGCCGTAGATTCATAGGTTATTCCGTTTAGAAACCGATAAGAGAGTGATGATTTATAAATTTTATAATGTCATGCTTGCAGTTGACATATTAATGTTCATTAAACTAATATTTTAAGGAAGAATTACTACATCAAAGCATAATACCGCGTAATTCAACATGTAGTGCGGGGCAATCGTTGCATCACATTTCACAAGAATCATTAGGTTCTCTTTTTTAGTCTAATGCTATTCAGTTGGTAGTCTTTTCATGTTATAATATATCGATCCTTAGAATGTCAAATTGTTGTTTTAGATTTTTTTTAGCAATCAGTAACCCCATAACGTTGTGCATATCTTGCTTTATGATTGCAGCGCACTAAAAACAGTTTTTAAGTGAATTGTAATGAAAGTGTGTTTGCTATTTTATTTAGCATATGATGTTACCTCAATCGTAAACTACATGCCATTTGATTTTATTAAATATAAATATATTATAAATATAGTTATGTGATCCAAAACCATTTGAAAAATTTTGCTCTATTCGTTTCAAATGTTTTCCTGATGTTTTGAAATAATTAATAGCAATTCTACTCTTTAGTAATTGATTTTCGGGGATAGACAGTCCACAAGCAAAGTTCAGCAACGAAAATTTAATATTGAAATTTAACATTTGATAATATAATGTGATTCGCTTGAAAACAAATGAAACTATTAATGGTCGTAAAATATCATTGTTATAAGGTCATCGATTTCTAGTAATCATAAGAAGTGTCCATCGCCTTAGTTGAATATGATCATGTAATTTCAAGTGGGTTAATATGGATATTTTCATTTTTATCGTTAATTCCTAGATTTTAAAATGCTTTTTTTAATTATGAGTGAATCGTTTTAGTTCTATTTTTTCATTATTTTTTCCTCGCATCCTTCATTACATTGAATTTTAATTCTTAGAGTTTTGGAAGTAAGCAATAAATTATTCTTTGCATTTTTGGGTGCCCTTTGATATTCAATTTTAATTGAAGTATTGTTTTAAATTTAGATGACAACTGCAGCCAGACCTACATTCGAACCAGCCCGTGGTGGGCGTGAACGTGGCGATCTCAGTGCAATGTCAAAGCAATATTCAAGTCGTGATATACCCGCACATACTAAGCTAAAGTATAGACAAGAGGGTCAAGGCACAATAGATGAGGTGCGTTCAAAAAATCTCAAGAAAGATTTAGAAGATCGCGAAATGCGTAGTAGAGATCGTAGACACGGAAAGAGATCGAGAATGGAAGCAATCGCTTCTTCCAATCTTGATGCTGATGATCCTGTTGACGACGATGATGATAGAGATATTGATTCTTCAGACGATGAAGCCGAACTAATGGCTGAATTGGCCAGAATTAAGAAAGAGCGCGCTGTTGAAAATGCCCAACGCGAAGCAGAAAAAAATGCTGAGGCAGAGAGAATTCGTACTGAAACAATTTTAAGTGGAAATCCTTTAATTCAACGAAATAACGAAGGTAATGAACAATTTTCCGTTAAACGCCGATGGGATGATGATGTAGTTTTTAAAAACTGTGCTCGTGATGAGGAAGATAAAGTTTCGAAGAGTTTTGTTAATGACACACTTCGCTCTGAATTTCACAAAAGATTTCTTTCTAAATATATCAAATAACAGTATTTTAGTAGAGCATAGTAAATGTTTTTATTTTATGTTAAGCTATTTTTGTTCTAATAAGTAATCTATGAGAAGTTATAGATGGCCGTTTCATTGAATTTCTTATCTCAATTGCTATTAAAATGAGAAATATGTACGAATTTTGTTTTTCTATGTTCATTTGAAATTATATTAAAAACTTATGTATGTATTTTTAGTATTTTGGCATGAAGAATTATATTTATTCTATCAATCATTGACGGTGTAATTTATATTTAAGGATAAAATTTATATTGTTGCTTTCAGGGTTGGCATGTTTTAAACAAGACCTGTTTAAAACATGTTTAAAACAACTGTATTTTTGTAGTGTTTTTTTAAATGTTTTTTTCAAATGTATATAGGCAATTTTGCAAAACTATTTTTGGGTTTCATCCATTAGTACTTTTATAGCAGATTTTCTACCGAAAAATAGCAAAACTTGCGTTTTGAAACAAAAAATGAATATTGATAAGTTTATTATAATTCAATGTTTCCTTCTATATGTGTTCTTAGCAAAATTTTCGTACCTTGAACTGGGTATGGCTAAAAGCAAAAAAAACATTATTTTAAACGTTTAAAACATTTTTTTGTAAAAAATAAACTTTTTTTCCAACCCTGGCTGCTTATATTGACCTTAATTTCTCCTACATTTCGAGCAAAATACAATCTCTATAAATTGAGTGTAAATGGAAAAATAGTTCTTGTCCTTGTTAATTGTTCTCTCTGTCCTAAAATAACTGCCACATTTGATTTTAAGCTTATTAACTTTGCAGGAAAATATGCTATTCTCGTTATTTTTTGCAATATAATCTCGGGAGTATGGCTTTCAGAAAGTATAAAAGTTTTTGAAAAAGTTTCAAAATAAGGATGTAAATTTGCGGTAAAATGAGGATTATTAAAGTTTGATTCGCTGAACTCATATAATTGGAAAAGGTTCTAAAAATCGCCAATATTTGTTCAATGCTTGAAATTTCGATTACCTTCTGTAGCCGCTTTAGAATCATTTCTTATTTTGCTTTCCAATAAATTTACGTTTCCAGTATATTTTTATGGTGCTTAGTGAGTCATTTGGGTGATTTGTAGCTATCCAGAACACCGATAACTACTGTAAATACTTTAAGAGCTGTGAAAGACACTTATTCTTTTTTAAATTCTGGTGTGAACAGGATGTCCATTTCAGAAGAAATTATTTTACTACACATCCCAACTTTTATTACTTTATCTGATCAAAAAGTGTCCCAAAATCTTATGTAGAATCGCCCACTTGTTAAAGTTCAATAATCCTCGTTTTACCGCAAATTTACATCTTTAAAACCTTTTTTGAAACCTTTTTTCAAAAAAAAAATATTTTCTGAAAGCCATACTCCCCGAGATTATATTGCAAAAATCAGAACGAGAATCACTTGATTTTCTGCAAAGTTGAAAGCCTTGAATTCAAATGCAGCAGTTATTTTCGGCAGGGGGATTAGTATTTTAACATCTTATTATTCAACGCGATGAAGAATTAACTTACATAATCGACGAAATGCATTCGTATAAAATCAGAACTTTTTTGAGCAAATATCGACGATGTACTATTTCAAAAAATACTTTTCACTTCAGATTGGTTCTTAATTATTTGGATATTCGGTGTTGCTTAAAATATTAGAGAAGTAAGGTTTTGCTGCAATATTGATAGAGTGCACATTTACCCCCGCACTGTTCACTTGCCTTCTCTTTTTTCATATATTTGTGTCTTTCATTGTTTCTTAACTTTTGAATTACGCCTATTATTATTATGCATTCTATTTTCGTCACTTTCAATCCTCAATAACCATATTTCATTTTCACTATTCCGCATTCTTTGTATCCGTACACACCAAAAATTATCATTATATAATTAACTGCGCCATATTCTAAATTTATATGCAATTTGTTTTTTCAATCTGTTTCATTAATTCAGTATGATTTCTTTTATACTCGGATGAGTCTGGGAGGCCAATTTCAACTAAATCTTTTAATCTAGGTTACAAAATTCTTTCGTTTATAGTAATGCAAGACATTATGGCATCTTAATAGTCTCTGTAGTTGGAATTACCATTTTGTTGCGAAGTGGTAGTATTTTAAGATTTGTCCTAAATTCTCTCAATTTATTCAAAATATTTCTTACAATTCATTAAAGTTATTAGTATATTATTAATATTGTTCTGACAATATTTTTCCCTTTTTCTGTAATGTTTAAAAGTAGGTTTTCCATTTTTTTTCTTCTTTCTTGATTAATAAACATATTTCTATAATTGGAAATATTTATTAATATTAATGAATATTTTATTTGTGTTTCTCAATATAGCTTGAACTTATGTACTTTGAGCAAAGGAATTGCCAATGCCAATACTACAAATATAGTCCTTCTCAAATTAATGGCGGACAATTCCTGTGGTTAGGTCCCCCTCCCACTCGCTTTCTCAAGCAGTGTCACAATTTCGAACAACTAGTGTATTGGTTCACTGTTAGTGCCTCATTATTTGCCAATAATGGTAGTAGAAGACTCAAACACAGTTGTTATTTTCATAGTATTTTGTATTGTATTTCCTTTTAGAACAATTTGATTTCCGAAAAATCTGCTGCCATTGTGTATATAGTATAATATAAAGTAAATTCAATCTTCGAAATTCTACTAGATGTGACAGCAAAATGCTGAAATTTGTTACCAACAATCATAAAAAAGTTTAATGTAACAGAAACTGCACATTTCAAAGTATGCAATTTTTTTGCAGTGACTTTATTGCTCTCATTGCAGTAAGAATTAACTTATTGAATTCGATTGTTGTGACTTTATTTACTTTTATTTGCTCTGCTTAGAGTCTAAAGCTGAGTATTGCAAAATTTTTATTCTATTCCTCTAATTTCTAATGGCTGGTCATAGCAATCTTTTAGATTAATAATATGCTCTTATTTGACTTGCTGTATCGAATTCGGATTAATTTTGTGCTTCATTGTTTTAATCAATTCTGATGAGAATATTAATAGTTAATATTTATAACTAATATGAAAGCACTTCTTATCGTCCAAGAATAATGTACAAAATTTCATATAATTTTATCTAAATCTTTCCGTAATTGTTTTAGATATGGGTGAAGATGAAGGAAGCAGTCAAAAAATTTCTTTACGAGAACTAGACTCTATTGCTGAAAAGCTTCTCTCACACAATTTAACTCTTACTGCTTTAGAACTTCATACGGAATTGGTTGAGAAGGGTTATGAACTACCGCGTCTACGTGACTACTTTTCTAATCCAATGCATTTCGAAAAAGATATGTTAATTGTCCCAGAGTCCAAGGAATTAGTGAAATCTACTAGTGTTTCTACATTTGATTCTTTAGATTTCGCTAGACTTTCTGATGAAGAGGTTATGCGTGATGGAGATGATCGCATTGCTGTGCTCGAATTTGAACTTCGAAAGTCTAAGGAAACAATTAACGCATTGAGGAAATCATTGACGTCTGAATCAAACACATTTTCTGCTAGAAAGCCGGATACCTGTAATTCCAGTATAGAATTTAAGCCTTATGAAATTAAAGCGTTAAATTTCTTAATTAATGAACACTTACTTAGTAACAATTATAAATTAACAGCCATTACATTTGCCGACGAAATTCCTGATCAAGATTTAGAAGATTGGGATGATGTTGGTCTTAATACTAGTAAACCCGTATCACTCTTAGACATGTATCATAAATTTACTAAACAGATTTTCCACGAAACATCACACAAGTCTGTCGAAACTGATTTTTGTAATGATGTTGCTGAAGTTAATACTAAACTTTTACATTCATTTGTTAATGCTGATACTTTGAGCAATAACTGTGAAATCGAAAATGAGAATGATACTCTAAAAGAAAGAATTATTGAACTTGAGAAGGAATTAGCTGCAATGAAGGAATTCGACCTGAAGTATTTGGAAAATTCGAATGGCTTAAATATTGTTGAAGTTGAAGATGTTGCTAAAGATATTAATAGTTTCGGTGATGAACCATCTTTGCCAGCATCTTATACTAATGTTATAAAAAATCTAACTACTTCTTTTATGAAAAAATCATCTGATATTGACTTATCATTATCATTAAATTTAGATGACATAGATATGGTAAAGGTTCTTGGTTCCTCTTTGCCTAACATTGTACCAAATGTCCTATTAGTGAAGCGTGACGAGCTTATCCCTCTATTACTATATACTTTAGTTTTGCATCCAGATTCTTCCAGTAGAGACAATTTAGTTAGTCTACTTTTTAACCTAATTAAAAAGCCTACAAATATTGAACAGCGAGTTCCTATAATGAAGGCTTTTGAAAAATATGCCAAACAATTTGGATCTCAAAGAGTAGAAAGTGAGTTGCTTCCTCAATGTTGGGAACAAATTAACAATAAGTATTCTGAAAGAAGACTCCTTGTTATTGAGACTTGCTCTGTTCTTATACCGTACATTGCTCCTGAACTAGTGTCTTCTTTAGTTTTATCAATGCTATCCCAAATGATTGAAGACCCAGTTGCTGAAAATCGCATTGCTGTAGTTAAGACACTCTCAATGTTACTATGTTATGTAAATGATGTTAACAAATTTCTCCAATTATTTGATTTAATTAAGAGTCTTCTTGGAGACGAAATCGAATCGGTGGCAACAATCTCTAAGCAAATGCTACTACCGTGCTTCTCAGTATGGTGTCTTGAATATGGGTTATTGATCAAGCTCATTACTAATTTTATAAATATTTTGAAAGATGTACTGTCTGAAGCCACTTCTACGCGCATATCCAATTTGTCTAGAACTATTATTAATGAAAGTAAGTTTTTACTGTTTGCACAATGTGTTGAAATCTGTGTTCCTTTCTTATTTATCAATGTTTTACAAACATCTCCTTTCGCAAATAGACACCATGAACCTCATGTTTACCATGATTCTGATTTTTCACGTTTTCCACGAGCAACACTTCCATCGCAGAACGTTCTCTATATAGCAAGTAACACTTCATTGCTTGCATGGCAAATAATGACATTTGATGAATATTTTAAGGAAACTAACTGTCCTTATTGGGAAATAGTACATTGGGTTTCTTCGAACTTTGTTCCAAAGCTTGTTGAAATTCTTGTCACCTTGGATGTGAACTTTGTAGGATGTGTTAACTGCATGTCTACATTATTTTATACGATTTGTCATGTTTTTGGAAGGCCTTTCACTCATAGTAAAATTATTCCTTACTTTAAAAACGTTTTGGAATTTGATGAGGAAAAGTTTAATGATGAATATTTCAAACAACCTAATATTTTTTCTGGTTCTGTTGTGCCTATTTTTGCTACTGGCATATTAACCGCATTTTCTGAGCCTGAGGATAAAGAAGAGTTATCAAATATGTTAAAGGAAATGATTTTAATGTATTCACTCTTTAATGTCCCTTTGAACAGTTTGCGTGCAACATTTATAGCTCTACTATCTAATTCTAGCTATCATGATCTTCT
This sequence comes from Hofstenia miamia, assembly GCA_900660155.1. Lineage (NCBI taxonomy): Eukaryota > Metazoa > Xenacoelomorpha > Acoela > Hofsteniidae > Hofstenia > Hofstenia miamia. Next base: position 1,693,561 of record CABFPE010000043.1, read on the forward strand.
TATTGATGTAATCTTTATGGGAGCTGTTCATTCAAATTCTAGTGTTAAGGTTACCACAACGTATTTGTTAGAACTCTTTGTTAAAACTACCTCTGAAGTTGTACTCTCATCGAAAATTTTGCCTGCAATAATTACTATTTCAGGGGATAGTAACAATGAAGTTAAAATTGCCTGCCTTGCCGTTTTTGGATCAATATTGATGAATTGCAATCACCCTGGAATTAATGAAAAAATCCAGATGCATCTAGAATCATTCATTCTGGAAAGTTTAGCTAATGATACCTTACGATTAGAGCTTGTTAATATTTTTACACGTATTTTATCCAGTGTTAGTGAGAAATTCAGGGAACTATTCATTGCTCCTCAACTACTGAACTGGTCCAACACTACTGATATGAGTAATGACTTTGCTTTAGCATTGTTTGAGGCTTTCTCAGCATTAAGTTGCGCTGAATTACGTGAACGCACTGTTATCGACTTTCTTTTACCAGGCTTGCGAGCGATCAAACCAGAATTGTCAAAATTGGGCTCTGATCATCTTGAAATCATTGTTAGTTTAATTCGTGACACAGAATCCAAGTACAACATTAATAGTGATAAAGTAACTAATGAAACTGCAGCCAACTCAAAAACGGAAAGTAAATTTCTTAGCAAAATTAAAAATTTAACTAAATGAGTACTTTTGTATTTAATAAAGTGCACTGTTTAAAGAAATGTACAGAATTCCACAACATTCCCTAATTGTTTATCATCCTTATTTTTATCATGTGTTTATACTTGTAAATTGTTTTTTATAGATGTATTAAATTTTTGTAAATTTGAGAATGAACTACATTGTATTTAATTTTTTGTCTAAAATTTAGTTCCTAGATTTGTTTTGTAATTATGTAGTTTGGTCATTTTCCACATTGCTTTCCATGAAATCTATAGAAACCATCATTGCGTATAGTTTTGAGTGTAGGTGTTAGTCATATATATGCACATGCTGTTTGTCTTTCTTGCTATTATTAAAATTTTATGCGACCGAATTGATTGCACTTCACAATTGTTCGACTGCCAGTGAAATTCTACTTTTCGGAAGCTATAGTAGTGCTTATCTATATTCGCAACCTTAAATTTAATAACGATGCTAAAATAATACATTCTTTACATGTATCGTGTTATTTTTATTTACTTGAGATGAACCAACAAATTTATTAAATTTAAAACTGAAAATTTACTACTTGTTCGATTATTTAGTGTAAAAACACAGATACAATTTTTTAACCTACATCGACATTTTTCAATCATTTTTTTGTAATTTAGAAATATCAAATTTGTCACGTTCACCAGTCCTACTTAATTATTGCAAGCTTAACGTTGATTTAAGCATGTTAACACTTCTGTACATGCATTGAAGTTGCTTAATAAGAATATCAAATTTAATTCAATTAATGGAATAATTCATTTACGCTTATCGTCAATAATGGAATAAAATTAGTTTTTGTATAAGGTAGTAACCTAGTAGATATAAACGATTATTAAAGCTAGCGTCTAGATATAGATCCATTGCCCGAAAATTTAGGTCTGGTCCAAGATAATTTTGTCCGACCCACATAAATTAATGCCATTTGGAACATTTTAGAAGATTATATTATACTAATGTAAAATTTTAATGCGTACATATTGTTTTTCAATGCATTTTTTATAAATTATATAGCATTCACTGGAATAGAAAGTAATTTTTGATATTTTGGTCCAATTCCAGTCCGGCCAATGCCCATTTCTGCTGGCGTCTCGTAGAAAGTTTAGTGAAGTGTTTTGCACTCCTTTGTGCTTCTCACGGTTGGGAAAATTTAATACTAAAACACTTTACTTCCCCATCTCACGATTAGTCAATGCAATTGTGGTTGAAGGAAACCAAACAATGTTTGATGAAAATTGTTTTCGCACGGGGGTAATTCATTGGTTTTTTTAACCGCAGTTAACGATTATTTACGCTAAAACAAAGGAATTGAATGTTTCATCAATTTGATTTTTTAAAGAAGATCGTCTGACACGAAAATGTCCTGTACTCAATTATAACTAGTTCCCTCTTTCCCTAACATTGCTAAAGCAAGGTGTTTTAAACACTATTTAAACTTATCTTAAACATGTTTTCGCAATATTTTTTAAATGTTTTTTTTTTGAAATTCGTACAGAATTGGTTTTATCGGAGAACAAAAATACATTGATTTGAATGTTTAATTCGTTTAAATATTTTTTTATAAAGAATACTTTTTGCCAGTCCTGCCAATGCTAATAGAGAAATGAACAGCAAAATGGCCTCGTGTGCAGAAAATGCAATCGTGAAAGACCAGCTTAAAATGTTAAACATTGCTATTTATTTTGTACCTAATTCACAATCATATGCAATATTCAGAAATTCTAAATGCTAGTCCTCTCAAATAGGTTTGTTAAACATCCTTCTCCTGGACCAATCAAACCAATTTCCTGGTTGAATTTATCTAATATATCACTTATAGAAATGTTCTTCTGAACATTAACCATATAAAGGTGGTATTATTTATTGTTTTCAGTGTAATTGGTTCACTTACAATTTGAACTCTTTTACTCATTTTCTATATAAAAGCTTAGAAAAAATTAATTTCAATAATTTGTCTTAGGAAGGAAGTATGTCAAATTTTACAAACTAATCCATTTTATAGGCCCTGCATCACTTGCAAACAGCCAAAACAGACCATTCTCATGTGATATATCGCACCGAATTATACCATTAGATGTAGCTAGTCCAAATATGAATTTATTATATTCTAAACTATATGCAAGTTCCTGATTAATTTTAATTATATTTGCACGCTTTTGGAAGTTGTGCTTATTCTTTTGGCATATTCCTCTAAAGAATACTTGTCTACCAATTACCTTATATTGACAATGTTGCAAATCAGAATTATCAGTGTACTTAAATTCGTTATCAAATTCCATTCCTTTAATAATATCACTGTTGTCAGTACTACTATTTAATTCAATGTCATTCCAAAACAAATCAGTGGTGTCAAAATATATATTATTTAACGAAACAAATGTTTCTTCTCTTACTAAATTGTGTACAGACAATACACCAAATTTAGTAATTTGGACATAAACATCTTTTGATTTTTCACAAATTATTACAAATTTTATTGTTTTTGGAAGCCATGCTTCTTTTGGTAAAGTAAATAAAGTCATGTTGCTAGATAAAATCTCACCAGTTCTAAAAATATATTTACCTACAAAATGTACAAAGGTATTAATTATTGTATAGTATACATCATTTTTTAAATTTAACATATAACAATTTTTTGATAAGATACAAATTCCTGAAACTGAAAAGTAACTATGTGCATCTCTAACATAAATATAACCATTTTCTATTGAAATTTTGTCAAAACCTTTATCACCATAGGTAGGAAAATCTAAAGCTTGCTCAAGGCTTTCAGTTTTAAAAAATTGATTTTTATAAGTACAGTGTGGTGCAAAACTAAAGAAACGATATTTTTAACTCATTAAGATTGTTTATGCATTCAAATTTTTTATATTGAGTCATAAAATATAATCAACAGGAAGAATATTTAATGATGAAGCACACCTCCACATGAGAAGATAAACAAACAAATGTGTCGCAACATAATTTCAAACTAGCACATTGGCCAATTAAAATCAACCAATAAAAGTTGTACACAACTAAAGAAACACATTCAAAAAATTAACATTCACTTTGCATTTTCAACATTGAATCAGATTTTATTGATCCATGCTAACAACCCGACAATGCCACTTGCTAAGCTTCTGACAGAATTTGAGAAGGGCCAGATTACTGCATATCATTCATCTGGTAAAGGCGTATCAGAAATCGCACGAATTATCAGTCGCTCAAAGTCAGCAGTTTTAAAATTTATTAATGGAGCAAACAAGGGGAAAAGTGGAAAACCTGTTGGAAGACCTAGAAAGATAAACCAAAGAACGCTCAGGCGAATTCGGCGCGTACTAAAAGGCCATAAGGCGATTAGCTGCAATGCAATAGGTCGAAAAGTTTCCTTACATGCTAGCAAATGGACTGTGGCACGTGAGCTCAAGTGACGCAACCTTTGTTGGAGAAATATGCTTGCCAGACCGCAGTGGAAAGAACACCATTTAGAGGCTAGAAGACAGTTTGGTAGGAAGTACAGGACATGGGATAAAGAGTGGAGAAAGGTCATCTTTACAGATGAGAAAAAATTCAACTTTGATGGTCCAGACTGCTTGAAATATTACTGGCATGAGTAGTAATAGCCGAGTCCCGCCTGCGACAAACAAACACTTCTGTTTGGTCGAGAGCTGATGACGTCACATGTCACGTGACAGACCGTGAATACCGAAGGGGTGGTTGAGGCGTTGAGTCATCTAATTGATACTTAGCGCTAAGTGCTTTGAAGATCTTGCTAATGCATTTTTAATTAGCACATTCGGACCTGCTTAAATGATTCACGC
>CABFPE010000043.1:1736437-1749310 GCA_900660155.1 Hofstenia miamia
TTACCCATATGAATTTTTTGATACTTCTGAATCTTATGAAAAACTTCCAGATAAAAAATTAGACTACTTTTCAACTCTAACTCAAAAGGCTCCAAATGAAGATGAAATAGAAAGAACTAATAAAGTAATTAAAAAGTATGACATTAAATCTGGAAAGGAATTGACAATGTTGTATTTAAAAGTTGATGTCTTATTACTAGCAGATATTTTTGAAAATTTTATTAAACTTGGTAAAGAAAAATAGGGTTTAAATCCGTGTTATGCATACTCATTACCTGGATATACTTGGCAATGTGGATTAAAATTCACGAATGTTCAATTATATTATTTGAAAGATTATGACATTGTACTTTCAATTGACCAAAATATCCGGGGTGGCATAGCTCTATAATGGGAGATAGATATATTAAATCAACAGATGAAAATAAAATTTTGTATATTGACGCAAATAATCTATATGGCTGGGCAATGAAACAAAACCTTCCTTATAGTGATTTTAAGTTTTTAGAAGTAAATGAGGACCTAATTGAGAAAATAATCGGAACTTCTGATAACAGTCCTATTGGATATTTTATTGAGTGTGACTTATCATATCCGAATAAATGGAAAAATAATACAAAAAACTTTCCGTTTTGTCCAGTTAAAAGAAAGGTAGACCCTTCTGAATATAGTGAATATCAAAATCGAATTGCTCTTAAAAGTGTTTGTCCTACACCAAAGCTTATTTGTGATCAATATGATAAAACACTCTATTTTTGCCATTATATGCTATTAAGGTTTTATTTACAAATGGGCATGGAAATGGGTAAAGTGCACAGAGTAATTTCATTTAAACAGAAAAAAGTCTTAGAAGAATACATTGACCACAACACCAAATGCGTTCAAAAGCAAAAAATAGTTTTGAAAAAGATTTTTATAAACTTTTAAATAATGCTTTCTTTGGAAAAACGTGTGAAAATATTAGAGGATGGATTAATGTAAAAATGTTTAATAAAACTGAGACTACTGAAAAATTAATTAAGGAACAAAGCAAATTAGAATTTAAAACCCATTCCGATTTTGACGATTTTCTTTTATATCATTACCATCAAACTAAATTGAAGTTTGATAAACCAATATATCTTGGATTTAATGTTTTAGAACTTTCAAAATTGTTAATGTATGAAACTTATTATGATGTCTTACAACCATTAACATAACTTTAAATTATATGGATACAGACAGTTTCATTTTAAATATAAAAACAAAAGATATAGTTAATGATTTGAAAACACTTAATGACGATTACAAATTATTTGATTTTAGTAATTTTGATAAGAATCACGAATTATTCAATGAACGATTTAAAAAAATTTCTGGATATTTTAAAATTGAAACACCTGAAAGTATATATTTAGATCAATTCATTGCTTTGAAAAGCAAAATGTATTCATATAAAGTTAATGATAAAAGCAAAATCACTTTGAAAGGAATAACGAAAGTTGAGAAAGAAAAGTTAACTTTTGAAGATTATAAAAATTGTTTAGAAACAAATAAAATTGGTGTTTCAAACAATTATACATCGAGAAATAAAAAACATAAAATTAGTTTAATTAGTACAGAGAAAACATCATTATCACCGTTTGATGATAAAAGATATTACTTAAACAATAATGAGAGTTTTCCATATGGCTTCCTTTAAATTTTTTAGGATTTAAATTCGAAGTTATAAATAGTCCAGTTCTTCATTCAAGTATTCTTTTGTACAAGTGGATACTATCCACCTCAGAGAAAAAAGCCCTGTGTTAGGACATTTAACAGGCTTTATTTTTTGTTTAAAAAATACAATTTAATCTATTTTTAAAAATTTAATAAGCTTTTAAGTGTAATAAGTTAGATAATTCTGAAAATATTCCATATAGTTAAATTAAATATTAAGGCTGTGTAAAATGTAAACATTTAAAAAACATATTCTCATAGTTCACTATGAATAACAGGCGTGGGACAAATGTTCTTCTAACTGACTCCATGAATCTAAATAAATACATAATTTGTATATAGTTAAAAATGGTTCCAGACAACATTGTGTATGAAATTATTTGAAAATAAAGAAATTCCACAGAGTAGTTCTTTAAACAACTAAGATTTTGGAAAGAAAGGCATAATAAAACAATTTTAGCTACATCTATGGAATTAGTGTTTTGGAAAATAACTTGTTTAAGTGCAACAGATGTAAAATTTAAATTTTGAGAATTCTGTATGCAAACCTTATTGAAAAAATATCTGAAGCAATCTAAAATAAAAAAATGTATGCTAATTAAACTTATATAATTTAAGAAGAAAATTATAATCATATCTGTTTTGTATGCAATTAAATTTGTGGAAATTACATTTTTTTAATGCCGCACATAGTGATAACATATGGAATATATAATTTTGTATAGTGGTGGAGGGTGTAAAATATAAAATATAAGAAAAATACTTACATTTGAATTTCTTAAACATTCAAATTCTCTAAAATGCTGAATGTTTTTCTTAATAGTTGTAATATACTTTTGAAGCCTTCGTAAAGGTATGCTGTATTGCTGGATACCTGGTAACAGCTCTGTGACTTCATAAAGTTTTATTAAAAGTGCTATCCAAGAGTTGCTGTACATATGGATGTCTTTCTTAAATTCAGTAAATTTCCTCTTTTCTCTTCTGCATTGCTGTTTCACAAAGTAAAAGAGCTTACCTGCAGAAGCTGCTAATGAAACATTTCTACTTAAATTGTATGATATAATATTATATATTTCAAAAAGCTGAGTGTTGGCACTCCGTATGTCTTTATATTCATATTCTTCACTAGCAGGGAAATTTATGTACAATGGGCCTGTTCTTTGATAAGCAATTAGTTCATTTTTAATTTCTCCAATTTTATCCATAAATGAGATTTTCCTTCTTTCCATAGAATGTGTATTTTGATTGATAAATTCATCAATTTGAATCGCATCTGATTGTTGTTGAAATTGTATTAACACCAATATTTCATCCATAAACGATTTAAAATCATTTATTGCAACTCTTATTTGAGGAAATGGCATATTTCCTTAAATAAAAATTACTAAACTTAATAGATTAGAAAAACTTACTTTAGTTAATTTGTAAGACTTTGAAATGAATGTGGAGCAAAGCAAAAGTAACAGATGTATGTAGAGTGTGTGTGGAATGTAGACAGATTTACGTCAATGCTAACATATGCGGTTATTTGAAATTAAGTTTCCTATATGGATTCCTTATTGGATCCAAGTGTTCTATTTCAAATTGTATTTTTCTAACTGTTATGTTGCATATACTTTTAGATATACATGCAACATTTTTGGTTTATAAATACCTAAAAATTTATAATTTTCAAACATTGTAATAATTTGCTTTTAACTACTTTAGACCGCAAAAGGGAGGGTTTAAAAAAGGGTAAAAAATTGCTGAAAAAATATTGGTGCTTAGTTTAAAATCGGGTATAATTGAATATTTATATGGGTATGGCTGCAGTTTTTTACCCCTGGCTGTAAAATCCTAAATTTCTTAAAAACAACTTTTTTCATATCAAAATCAATAGAAAAGTGTAAAAAGTTATTAAAAATGATAACTTTTAGAAAACAGCATATATAGTATGCAACCGGTATATTTTTAACTATTATTTTTCAATAGAAAAATGAAAGTGTCTATTTCAAACACGTTTTACACGATCTTGTGAACAATTTTGTCTTAAATTCAAATGCCTAATAAAACTTTACTTTTTTAGGTTTCTTATAAAGGAATAAAAGGCACCTCATTTTTATTTAAGTGAATTAAAATGGCCTTGTCTGGTTTTATCAAGGTTCTTTACAACACTCTTCGTTTTCTGAAGTAATAACATTACATGCATTTTGAATACATATCTGTTAAGGACTTAGGAAAACAGTTCGTAAAACAATGTTTTAACTTATATGTATTCATTATTTAGTTAAATGTGGTACACAAGAGCCCAAAGATGTTGATGGTTTCCTCGAGTCTATATCGCCCAGTGATTGTTTTGTAAAAGTATGCATCAGACAACTTTGCTTGATGCGCTTCTTTACTATTTACACAAATGATCTCAACGGCGTAACATGTGAATATATTTATATATATATATATATATATATTCAATTTAAATTAATGTAGTTTTCATAAAAATATGGTCATTTTTTGTTTTATTAAAGTCATATTTCTGGTTGCCCTAGTAATAATTGAACAATATATTGTCCGGTACTAGCAGTCAAATTATCCGGAATTCTCTGGTATATTCAATTCACTATGCGGATTCCATCCCTACCCAGAATATCATTAAATGATATAGAAACATTTTTATAACTACTACTAATTACTTTTAACAAATTTCCATTTGCACCTGCATTTTTATATGTTAAAGGATATCAAACAAACTTCATAATGCAACGAAGAGCATGATAGATCAAGGTTATACAGAAAATGATTTATTGCACATGATTTATTACAAAATGACATTCAATACATTGGGGCGCACATTGAGAATTCAAACATTGAAGACAAATTCAACAAAAAGCGGGGATTGAACAAATAAACTGTTATTTAATCAATTGGTATTGATAAAAACATTGGCATCCCCATCAAGAATAAAAGGCGTATTTGGATTATCAATTACTGTGAACATGTTGAATAAGGTAGTATACTGTTGCGGCGTAAGGTCTGAATTATTATTTGCACCTTTAAGGGCTTCTATAACCATGTAGAGTCCAGCACCAGTGGCATTCTGCACAATTCGCTCTGCCTGTGCATTTGCAGTGTCAATCATCTGCTCTTTCTTTGCATATGCAGTTTGAGCAACGATGGTAATATTCGCATCAAATTCTGCTATTAATTTCTCAGTACCTAAATTATGAAAAAAATTACATATGCATATTCAAAATTTTCCAAATAATACTTTTAAACAATATTTCGTCTCAATCAGAGTGACATATTATGATCAACTATTAACTCATTTGGAGCTACATTTCAAACACTATTGTTGTTTTTGAAAAATTCTGATTTTCTGAGACAGGCAACAATCACTGTTGAAAATATGGAGTAAAACATTTCCTTTGTCGCAAAATACTTCTTTATAAATGTATATTCAAATTTTGGATTACATCAGTATTTTTCTTTTTAACATCTACATCCAGCAATTTCTATTAACACTAGAACAACGTTTACTCCTTGAGAATAAATTGACATCTGATGTTTCAAATGCGAAAATTATCAGAGAAGCAAAATTTCTACAAATAACAAATTCAATGAGATTATCAACATAATTGGAAGTATATGTACCTGCTAGTATTTTTGCTGAATGAACAATGAAGCAAACAAAATAGGCTTATAGGTCATTTTGATCCATCGTCGCGTTTCTAGTGTTAATGCAATTTGAAGACCTTAACGTTTAACAGTAAATAATCGAAGGTTATGTATCAGCGGATAGGAAATCCCTACTCAACTGCAGGCCAGGCATTGAATTATAAATTTGTTGTCCTTAAAAAACGTTACCCTTTATATATACATTAAATTGAAAACATTGCACAAATCATTGTGAATATTACCTTGGCATTGAAATCAATGTATACACAAACCTTTCAAAAAAAATCGAAGCAAAAAACATTTTATATACATGTATTGGCTTTAAAATTGCACTAAATACTGACTTTGAAAAAAATCATTGTAAAGGATGCTGTTATTAAATTATCATCACTGATATTAACTGGGTCTGATATTAAGGGTATGCAACACCAGTCCGTCAAAGTATGCCTGTTTAGGTCGGTCGCACATATCAGAGAGATTGGCGAAATGACAATTACCCTCTCCCATTAAATTTGTCAGCTTAATCAATTTCCATCTAAAGGCGTCGTTATTGACGTGTGTGTTGACAAAACATTAATGCTTTATGTTAAAATTATATAGTTGATGAGTGTTTACTTTTCTTAAGTAAATATAGGTATTAATAGTTCACACCCTTGACAAAAGCCGAAATAAGTTTGACTTGTTTTCAGACGCCATTCGATCAGAAAATGATTGGAAACTCAGTTATTTAAACAATTTTGAGGCTTGGTTACATAAATGGTCTACATTATCTGAAGATGGAGAAGGGCTAACAATTGAGATATTTGATGTATTGTACTTTACGACAAAAATTTGGTTGAAACGTCTTTGGACCTGTTAAGAAATAATGGGTTTCAATTTCTGTTAACTGGTAAAATGCAATCAGATGCATTAGAATCAAGATTTTCGATTTTTCGTCGAGCAGGAGGCAGAAACTTTTATGTATCTTGCAAAAAATTTCAAGAAACAGAATAAAAAATGAGAGTTGTGTCTTTGTTACATTTTTCTAAAATGGATTTAAAAGAAGAGTTGAAAATAATATTTGCACATTCTTTTAAAGAGAAAGTCGATTTTCCATGGTTAGACAGTTTTTGCAATGACTATGAGTATGTGGAACAATTTGAAGAAGATTTGATTTTATGTATGTATTTGTCAGGCTACATTGCGAAATCTCTTCCAATTGACAATTTTGTTTTATGTCATTGTTTATCATGGAGCAGAATAAATTACTTTTAAAGCTAGAATTTCTACTACATACCTTATTGGATTAATTGATCGAGGTGGTCTTCAATATCCATCAAATTTATTATTTGCAACAACAACACACATATTTTGTTTGTTAAATGCAATGAAGAACCTTGCATTTTTAATGATTTTCTCATTTCCTATCCTTATGCTGCATTTGAAGAAATTGCACATCGTGCAAGAATCATATCGGCATATTTAAATGTTTATGGTATTTCTAATTATAATCAATTAAAAAATAGAAGTGGAAAATAAGCATAGTAAATGATTTTGTTTATTAAATTTAGATAATGTTTTATTAATGTTTACTCTTACATGTATACATTAAAAGCTATGCTGTTTTAAGTAAATAACAAAGTTTTGAATAAATGGTCTCCAATCCTGTAAGTGCTATAGAAATCCATGATAATATGACGGAAAAATATATAAAACATTTTTTTAATAAAACTAAATTTGAAAAAATCATTTATTTTTATTTGTAAATTTAACATGAAAAAATATATTATTCAAACCTACATTTTAGGCCAGTGTTACCGTTGTGGTGTTCCGCGAGCCGGATCCGACCAGAATAAATCGCATCCTGCCCAGTTACATCAGGGGTGAAAAGTTCTTATAAATATATAATATTATAACAATATTATTATATTAATGGGCTATCAATTGCTTGTTGCAAAGTCGTAATATTTTTATTATCATTAATCCTAATTCTACTGGGATTTTTCAATATCTGATGGGTTTCCCAAATAAGTTTTAAAAGCTAATAATAACTCACGAACTTACTTAAAAAATCCGATTTCTCATTGAAAAAAATTCGGTACTTTTGCTTTAGCAATTTTAGTTTAAAAACAATGTTGTCAATATAGCTAGATTATTCAATTTTTCCTGGGCGATTGGCATTTTGATCAAACGCAGTTAACTTTTCGCTCTGCTACTGGAATAAGGGATCACCTGGTCCCTACACATGAGCATGTGCAGCAAACTCCCGATTTTTAATTATTTGATTACATTTTACATTGGAAATATATACAAAACAGAGCTGTATTGAAATAGACTTGATAAATATTTCTATGATTCAAAATCATAGATATATGTAGCTAGTTGTTCTGCATAAATTACCGGAGTATTGCCACTAATTTAGATTTGAAATTTTAACGGAAAGACTATGGCTGAAGCTTCTACGAATCTTGTTAATTTTTTCATTGATACTCTGGTGAAAAATAAATTCAAAGCCCGCAAAATTCACAATCTCCTGACAACTGCATGGGGGAAGATGTCAAAAGTTTAAGAAGCGTGCAAGAAATAATGAAGGAAGTTAGAGATGGTGATCGAGAAACTGTAACAAAAGTATGGATCTGGACGGAGAATTTCCAACACTACGGAAGAAAACGTTCAACGCGTAAGAGAACTCAGATACTGATCCACATGTCTCTGTTCAGTATATTTTAACCTACCTAGAAATGCCAAACACTACAGCTCATCGCATCATTAGGAAACATCTTATCATGAAAAGTGCCTTTGCCCGTTGGATTTCACATGATTTGACTGAAAATCAAAAAGTTCAGCGAGTGAATCGAGGAACTGAGCCTGTCGATTCTTTAACTGGTAGTGTGGTTGTGGTGGATGAAAAATGGATTTACGCGAGGCCTCTTCCTCCATTACAACACTTTCGAAGCTGGATCCATCCTGATGGAGATCGCCCTCAAGTGGCCAGAAGAAAGATGGCTGAGAAAAAGTTTCATATTGTCGTCGCCTGCAATTTTAGAGGTGACTTTCCTGTGTTTCAAACAGGCGAAACTGCGAAAGCTGAGATAAATAAGTTTTATTGAGAAGATTCTCCAACTAAGGCTCAAAATCACCTTTCCATTATGCATGATAATGCCAACTCGCACACCGCGATTTTGACACAGAAGGTTTTCGAGGAAAAAGGAATCACACTCGTAGCGCAGCCTCCTTATTCTCCCGACTTTTATCTGCTCGACAGATACGTGTTTCGTAACATGGAATTCTACAGAAGGGAACTGGAACTCAATTCCATCCCAGAAGTGGAAGTATTCCTTCAAGGCTTTCTCAGCGAAAAAAGGCCGCGCTCCAAGCTGTCTCGGGAGCTGCCTCGTCTCATTGATTACTTGCAGGCCATTGTGGCTAATAATGGTGACTTCAGGTTCTTCTATTGAGTTTTTTATGAAAAAAATTTAATTGAGTGGATAATCCCACGTTTTTTCAATGTTTTATATTTACTAAAAGATATTTATGCTTTAATTGCTTATCTATCTAATAATTAAAACATTTCGTTTGAGAACGCGGTTTTTTGTGGAAGACCCTATATATATATATATATATATATATAAAGGGAAATTGCAACATAATTTATCATGATTATTCGAGGACCTTGAAATTAATATATACTTAATATAAAAATAGTTAAAATTGAACAGAAATTGTTTTTAAAAATTGGAAAAAATAATATTTCAAAATTGCAATTTCTCTCTGAAATTGAAAATTAAATATAATTTGGGCATTTTTGTATGTTTATTGTTATTGTTTATATTCCATCAATTAGTTTAAATTAATATGACTGATAGGCATTCAAGCAAAGGTGTGCGCGGGTACAGTTTCATGTACCCGCATCCGCCCCGCAAGCGAATTTTTTTAACCGCAACCGCAAGGAATCTACTCGCAATCGCACCGCACCGTAAAAAACAATAATCAGTTAACTTTGAATTTAATTTCAACTAAGTAAATCGATGTAATTAAAGAAACAATATATTCAAAACATTAGTTATCCATAGGTGGCGTTACAAAATTTGATTGGTTTGTGAAAATTGGAAGCTACGGACACTGCACGTGGCTCCTGCAGTTTAACCGCACCGCACAGCAAGCCTAATTTTTATACCCGCACCGCACCGCGGCCGAATCCGCACCGCGCACACCTCTACATTCAAGCATTTCTTTCAGTCCTTAATTGAGCCGGAGTTAGTTTAAACTGAAATGCTTGAACTATTTAGCAATATAAAAGTCTGCTTTTGTTAGATTAAAGACACTCCCTTGATGACAATGTCCCACTAGTATACTTCCTATATGCCGCCCATGGGGAACTGGTGGCTAACAAATTAGCCACCACACATTGACTGTCAAATAAGAGAATTTCGAAAAACATAGCAAGAGCTCTCCTTGGTTGCGGCGATAAAGTGAAGAGAAGTGTAAAAGAACAAATGCATGCTCTTGATATGAAACTAAATGAAAGAACCAGTCCCGCTTTCTTGCAAGCCTTGCTATAAATCACATGGTAATAGAGCTGCTGCGAAGAAAGCATATAAAAGAACAAAGTACTTTTGCACTGGATGGCCTGGTCAACCTTATATGTGTCCACCATGCTTCAAAGATATTCATAAGAAAATGGACATACATGAGTAAAAAATTATAATAAAACTTGAATTACAAAGTTAGAGGTTTTCTTATATAGTTTATAAGTCTTAAATAGTTAGAAAACCATATATGGCTAAAAAAGTTTCATCTACAATAGGATAATGGTATGGCCCTGTATTGCCTGCAAAAAATTTATCATGCAAAAATTATGTCCAAATATCTTTCGAAAATCTTCCCCAGCATTCCAGTATATATTTAAAGCATTGTAAAGTACATAGAATGTAGCCACATTAGGTATACAATGCAAAAATTGAAGCCACGAGGTGTATACACATAGCGCATACGCAGCACACTGTGAAATCACACTGTATACACTATAATTTATACGGGCAGTCAATGCGTTAAAACATGTTGTTGATTGAAGATTTTATAAAAGTAAAAAAAACGTTTGTAAATTTTATGATTGCTATGCTGGGATCACAAGTAAAAAATATACCCATGCCCGGGCCTAATTACTTCTCACAATGAGGAAACTAAATCAACTTTTGTAACCGAGATGTTTAGACGCAGAACGTTTATATTTCCCGTCATTACAGACAAATATCAATTTCCAGTCAAGATTTGGGCATTAAAATATGATCATGGCGGAATCGCATTTTACGTGCGAATAGTCTGACAATTAAATTATGGCTATAAATTGCGTCCGAATCTATTTCTACTCTTGAACATTTAAACAAGAAAGGAATCGCAACAAATGAACGATTATGGTTTACCACTGATTGGTTGATATATTTAACCATTAACTCTCATTGCTGGTTTTAACAGCATTTTATAGCTGCAATTTATAACCGCAACTAATCAAACATCCGGATTTCTCAAATTCTTTTTAGCATCTCATTCAAATTTTGCAGAAAAGGAAATACGAAATTGAATTTTGCTCTCAAAATCTAGTTATATTTTTGAATTTACAATATACAACATTGCTAAAATGTGTGCAATATGGAGATTTCCTATGTATATGAAAACCGAAATTTTGGTGTGTTCTTTTCAAGCATAATTGGATAACGAAAACGTAATAATCCTGCACAAGTAAATATAATCGCAAATCTTGATGGCGGAATTAATTTTGCATGCATTGCAAATATTATACCCGCTACCGCTATTAAAGCAAATTTCAACGTGGTTATATAATATTAGTAATTCTTCATGCCGCTAATAGAATAACAGCTGTAATTTGACTTAAATAAAAATATGTGGCATTATTAAATTTGATAGGTTCTTAACCCATTTATGCCGGCTATATGAAATAGGCTAAATTACAGCAATTTTACTTGGTTTTCTATGACAACTGATGCCATTGAATCCCCAAAAACGTTTTTAGAGTCATTCATTATCATTGTCATATATATCTGGCATGTGCTAAATTTAGCACATCCGGCATTAGCGTTACATCAATAAGCATTATAATCAATTTTCCCGTTTTTTCATTGCTAAATTCTATATATTTTTCTAATGTTATTCAATTACATGTAGATAAGTCAACAGTAAAATATACACTTCTCTACTGAAATTACATGTATTTGACTACACATAGCTCGTACATTTACATGTATTTGACTACACTCACACGATCACTAATAATCACACGTACTTATCCATCACTCTCAAAGAAACTCTCTGTTACAGAGTATGGAAAGCGATAAAACACCGCCGATACAAATGCCATGCATTTTATCAAAATAAATTTCATGAAGGCCTTTTTTATCTAACTCTAGTTTATTGTTAAAGTATATATTTCTTGATAGTATTACATAATTGTACATATTCTATGTTTAGGATGAATTTAAATACTCATCTAGCGCAAATATCGCTTTACTAGCGGTAATCCAGATAAATATGAACATTGAAGAAAGATCTCTTTCATGTCACTCTAATGCCGGATGTGCTAAATTCCGAACATATGAATTTAAAGTGATATAGTTTACACGTCAAGCAATATTTCATAAATGTTACTGCTTGAATGAAAAAATATATATTCTAACATAACATCTAGCGAAGAAACTAGGAAAGAAATCAAAGTTAACTTACCTTTCCAAAGCATTTCGTTTCGCAGTCCTCATCTTCGAAAAAGTGTAAAATTTAAAATACGCGCGCAGCAACCAAAGAATATATTACATAAATTTTAACAATGCAGAGAAATTGCACTTATATAATAAGTAAGAATCTATGAAAGTTAGACAAAAATATTTCTCTAACTAGCAAAAAAATTAATTCAAACTTGACTATTTTCATGTTCGATATTTAGCACATCCGGCATAAATGGGTTAATACATGAACATTAGCTATTCTTACGATTTCATAACAAATGTGGAATTAGAGTTAACAGTCAATGATTATAAGCAGCAATCAAATAAATTATCCAATTAACTTTGATGTCAATCGATTAATTGACTGTGACAATAATAGCGAAATAGAAAGGAATAGAGTATATAACTGTCAAGTGAATGTGCTATTGTCCACTAAAGACGATTTTACACAACAGTTAAAATTACTATACAACACAGACTTATCAATGAGCCGAAATTTTTAAGCTCAGCTTGTTTTACTATTTAATATTTTCTCCACGACTCGGCTTGTCACATAGAAACCTTCAATGAGGCTCGCTTTAGCTCGATAATTTTTTTTAAAAATATTGGCTCAGAATTTTCTACATAGCTCTTATTATTATTTAATAAAAATTTTAAAATGATTATAAGAAATGTATATTGAATGAAAATACCAAAATCTGCACAATCAAATTAACAAGTAGAACTATCATTTTGCTTTGGTTATAATAAGAGTCAAAGCAAATTTGTTGCTGTAAATAAATAACAGTAAATATAAATAATAATAATA
>CABFPE010000043.1:1779995-1791740 GCA_900660155.1 Hofstenia miamia
TGTAATTCCATATTTCAGCAATCTTAACTACATAGAAAACTAATCAAAATATAGTTTAAAGAAGTATATATATATATATATATATTTATTCAAATATATAATTACAATTTCATTGAAATTGTGTATCTAATGGTATTTAATATTTTGTGATCTCAGATATGGGGGAAATGAGTTTGTGGGGAAGTGAGACAGACCCTGAGACAGACCCTATTCATTGGTAATTAGCCACTTTAATTATAGTAGTATTCTATTTGCAAACATATGCAAAGAAATAATTAAAAAGCTTGAAACTCAATATAAATGGACCATTAATGTTTGTAAACAAAGTTCTAGTGCTTTAAAAAATTATATTTATAAATCAATCCCAAGCCCTAAGCAGTTAATTCAAATAAATGCCACCACTAAATTTTATAAAATTGTAAAATTGCATCCACCTATTGTAGAATCGTGGGCTGTGATTTTACTAGTAACTAATTGACTCTGCAGAAGGTTTAACATAGGAAACAGCAGCCCCGATTCTGGGGAAACAAGTAAAGAGAAAATAAACTAATATAAAAACAATTGTAGTTCATCCAAGTACTTGATATGATACTTTAGGTCTTCCCAAGATGATCAACTAACGTGGCTTCCAGCCGAAGCGGAGTCTTTAGAAAACAGAAACAGTTCAGTGCTCGATTAGTGCATGGTGCTACCCTATTTGTCTCACTTATTAATTTCTATCTCATTACAAAAGTAAATCTCATTTTCATTGTTAGTTCTCAGCTCACTAAATAATAGTCTGTAATTACCAGACATTCGTGTTAGCCAACGGCATGGTATCATCACAGTGTAATCAATTATAGGTGCATGTATGTGTTGAGTTTCGAATGAGAGATTTATTATTTCCTTAACCGTACCCGTATCCGTAACTTAGTGAGTCCACAATTTGGGCTGGGAAGATCTAATGATCGCCAGGAGCTACGTGTCGCCCTGTACCTTGAGAAGGCACTCCCAAATTGTCGCCAAGCTTAAGCAATTATTTTCATACTAAAACAATAGATAAAGTAACGGAGAGAAAAGTAACAGTATTTGAGGATAGACAAAATCTATTGACCATTTTCTACAAGTTTACTCATTTTATACATGGTTAATAATAAATAACTACCTGCCTTAGTTTACAATCAAGTTTAATCGTTCATGTTATCAATTTCCCTCGCAATTCAAATTACATTTGAGCAACATATAGCACCTTCGAGGGGACATGAGTTCCTTCGTAAACCTGAGGTCGAAACATAATTCTGACGTCATAGTGACGTGATACAAAAGGAAATAAAAATCAACTAAATAATAAACACGAATTTCCCTGAGCGACTCTACACTATAATTGCATAAAAATCCCAGAATTTTCAAACAAGATCAATGAAAGAACAAAAAGATTTACTGTAAACAAGTATAAATCTAAAATAAAGTGAAATTCTTTTATAAATAATGCAATAAGGCAATAGAATGAATTTCCCCAAGAGATCAAATGTATTGAAAATGTAAAACACTTTCACAAACATGTTAAGCAATTAATTCTAAAGCAAAGTTCATCTGTGGAAAAGCTTGGATATGATACAAATTTTATAATACTGATTATAGTACTACTACAAGACTATAATATTAGTAGCCTAAAATGACACTTTTCTTGTATATATTTCATGTCTTTTTTATTATTTTTGTACATTATTGATGCTATTTAGAGAATTTATCAGTTTCTGAAATTGTATATAAAAGTCTCGAAATATAGAATATCTTATCTTATCTTATTATTCTAAATTTGTCTGCTTTGTTAAAGAGCACCCAGACATGGCACAGCTTGACTTGCATGTCACTTTAACTTAGGTTAAGTGCACAGTTAGGGTTTTTGTTGTACTGCATTTCATTTGTAACTAAAATTAACCATTATTGCTATCACTGAAATTGCAAGAGATGAGAGTTGCACTGAGTTTAAGTTTTTTAACTTAGCATGTAGTGTAGCTTAATCCAAAGATAATGCTGCTAAAGAAGAAGAAGATCAGATGATTAATCAAGATTAAGATCGAATTATGATTATTGATTAAAAAACAATTTAAGTTTAATTATCACATTATCTTTGTAAATGCAACTAAGTATTAAGATATCAAATTAGTACTTGTCATTGAACAATTAGGCCAAACAAAGGGGCCAATTTGCTTCCATTATTTTTAGCCATTTTTGGCAGACATTCTAAATTTGAATTTCGAATGACATGTACTTTTTGAAAGTTAACTATAAATATGCTAGAAATCAATTTGGAAATTGTTGAAGTAAATTCTTTGAAAATCTTATCTTTAGATTTTATATCAGTTTGCTTATTTATACAGAATGTCAAGCTAAATGGTAAATGCAGTAGTAGTGGTTTGGGCACATATTGGGAGTGACTCAAGGGTCCTTGATCCAAACCATGAACCTGCATTTAAGTTAGGTATATGGTTAGGAGTTTTTCTCTGTTTAGCTGGCTATTGATTCTTGCATTTACATGTATCTAATAATTGATATTGTTGAAAGGGCTGGATAGCCTACCATAGGTTATACATATTTTATATTATGGACTTAGGTGACCAATAATAGACAGATAAAGAGACTGAGCATGTATTGTTATTTAAATGTAGGTTAGGAAGCTGCAAGTTATTATGTAATTTATTTTATTTAAATTAATTAAAGCCAATAGTTTTCAGTAATGGCTAAAGTAATAATTATTAGGCAGCTAGTGACATTGCGAGGTTGTGAAGTAACATAAATACACATTACAAATTGAGTTTAAGTCAGTTACAAACAGCATTGAGAGCTGCACTGAGTTGGGGTAGGGAACACATAAGAACATTGTTGAGCTGAGACTTGGAACTAATTGATCAGTGATGGAAGTACATGTGGATTGATTCAGAGATCAGAGTTGGCCAGAGGCCACAGCCAGATCACAGAGCAGAACTGAGATGGCAGTATACCTAAACATTATTGAGTTACTCTAGTTAAGTAAAGATTAACAAAATGTATTTAATATCAGAGTAAAGAGTTAACATAAGTACATCCCTACCTGCATATAACAAGGAACAATGATTTAAAAGAATGATTTAATCTCTGTTAATGCTTGGTAGTGGATGCTACAGTAGGTTCACTCTCTATTCTTTATCTAGTTAGGGTTATAGTCATATATGACCTTTTCTTAAGGTTATCTGTATCAGGTTGGCCAAGTGTGGCCACTTTTTCCTAGCATGAACTCCTTTTACTTTTAACTTTCATTTAGATGGGTTATTATAGCAGGAGGAGTTAGTGTAGAATCAAGGGCTTAACTAGGGCAAACTGCACTGGGGAAGTTAATGTCACAGCAGAAGTTTGCAATAGTGACCATCTTCTAGAGCAGCCCTGATTCTAACAAAAAATATGCAAATAGAAAAACATTGGTAATTCATCCAAGTAACTAGTAACTGTTTAGAGAGAAAAAACACCCAGGATGACCAATTTGTATGGCATCACACTGGAGTGATATCCAAGATGAGAAGTTCATAAACTTGTTTGAATGGTGCTACCCTTATTTTCTCATGTTTTATTATCTATCTCAATAAACCATCTTAGTTGTTCTCTTATCTCTCAGCTTGTGTAATAATAGCATGTAATTACCATTCATTCATGCTAGCCAAAGGCATAATATTATCAGTGTAATAAATTATGGGTGTCTGTTCATTTTGCATTCAAACAAAAGGTTTTTTATAACTTCACATAACTGTATCCATAACCTAATGCTGTACACAGTTTGGGTTGCTACTGTCTAGGAACTAATTGTCATCTCCAGTTCAGAAGAGTGACTCCCAAATTGTTGCTGGAAATTAAGCAATAAGAATCACAACAATTAGGTTAAATATAATAACAGTAAAAACAAAGCAAAAGCAGTTCTGCTGAGATAATATCAATTGCTTTTTCTCACATTTATACAAAATTATAATTTTTACCTGTCTTAGTTTAGAACTTAAAACATCACATTTTCCCATCCAAATTAAATTGAGCAATATCACATTAGTACCAATTGAGAGGACATTACTTTTGCTTTGTGAATTAAGCTTGAAAATAAAAACTAGTTAATGATGACATCAATAGAAATTACAAAATTACAAAAATAATGTAATTAAAAGAAAAAGCACAATATTTCCATGAGTGACTCTACATGCCCCCCTTGCTTGATTTAATTCTGTGGTAATAGTTGGAGAGACAGGCTGGAAACCAATTTCTGTGTTTCCTCTACTATTTCTACAGCTAACATGTCATCCCAGCTGACAAAGTTGGTGTACTAGGGCTTTTTCATAATCTGCATCATATCTTTTTATTGTGTGACAACTTCACCCTTAAGACTGAAAAATTTGTGACTTGGCAGCCTAGAGCTAATGGGGCAGTTATGCCAGAGATTGTTGAGCCTTCTTGTGAAGGTGTCAAAAAATTGCTCATATAGGCAGAAGCCTTTGAGTGCAACCATGAGTGTCATCAGTGCATCAGTATCAAAGGTATGTCCATCACTGGCACTGATTCATGTGTTGGGGTAGAAATGAATGAAGACCTCACTTAGTGACCCCATTCTGGTAGCATGGTCCACAAAGAGTGAATAGAACTCCATTACTTGTTGGAGAGTCATTTGCTCTAGATCAGAGACATCTTCATGTAGCATTGTAATTATTTAGATGTGCTTTGTTACATGGTAGTAATGTGTAATTGTCTCAACCTTGCTAATCCACATCAAATCACTGGCCACCTAAATGAGTATAAGGACCAGGGGCTCATCTGCAGGATCTTCTCACAAATCTTGTGTATCTGCTCATGAATAGGTTGGCCTAACTGGAAGATTTCTCTGATAGTAAGTTTACCATCAATGAACATACATTCTTAATTATTGCCCTGATTAGCTTTACTTAGACTGCTGTTTACTTGGATGTCTGGCTGAGTCACTTGGCATCTGAGCTGGAACTCACATAATTTAGTTTGTCTGGCAAGTGGGCCTAGATTTTCTTCTTCCACTTTTTTACTTTCCACTTAGGCAGTACAATCAGTGTTTATATGCATGGTGGCAGTATTCATATCAAGTTGTCTTTTTCAGCATGTGTTTCAACATTAGAGAAATTGACTGCATCATGAAGGCTAGCAGCTCCAATTGTGATGGGGTAGTTAATTTTGGCTTTGTCTAATATATCCCAGAATTTTCAACAAAGTGTGTAGCTTCTTAAGTGGCTAATCTGGTTGGTGGTGACTTTTACTTGAGCTGTGGTACATTCTACATCCAGAGCCAGTTGTCACCCTGGTGATTGTAGAAGTATAAGCTCTTCTTTTGAAAACATCTCAATAAGGCATCACTTCATTATGCCCAGAATGTCCTTATCCTTATTGTTGACAATTACTCTTTCTTGAATAGTCAAGACATCTGAGAATTCTGCTGGCATATGTTCAATTATTAGTATCATTTCAGCTTCAGTAATAGACCATTGAATAGTTGGCCTCAGTGGTGAGATGGTGCTTGCAAACTTTTCTAAGTTAATCCTTTCAATCAGTTCCAGTAATGAGGGGAAGATTTGTACTGCTGATGTAGCTAGCAGCTCCTCTTCCTTATAGAACTGCTCAGGTGTTCTCATAATTTGATAAATTATTAGTATGGGAATAATCTTTCCCTCTTTGCTAACTTGACAGGCCATTTCAGTGAATTGGCTGTAGGTACATTCTGGGTATGTAAGGTGCTCTAGTTTAAAGAAAACTTCTGATTTATCAGGAATGTTGTGGTGCTTGAGCAGGTCAAAGAATTGGATTGTGGATCCAGGCAATCTTTCTATTAATCATTCCATGCATAAGAGAGCATACTCTGAGTTAAAAATGGTGAAATTTGTATCAGCTGTGGCTCCCCACATATATTTCTTGAGGGTATAGGAAAAAATATTAATGTTTGATGAACATATTCCTAATTTATTGTAGATCATCATTGATGAGATTTTTCCTGTGAGACTACTTGCCCCCACCAGTTGGGTGTAGTATTTTTTTCAATTTTTCCATTGCTTTCTTTGTTGTCCCAGGTGATGTTGCTGCTGAGCACTTGTGCAGAAGCCAATTTTTTGCATTCCATGAGAGAGGACAGACTGAAATTTCGTGCATTGACTGTTTTGCCAAGTTTATATGAGTACCATGTCAATCAGAATAGTAAGTGTGGGCATCTTTGTGAGGAAGATAGATAAGATCCATACTGCCCTTCTTACATAGATATCAGGCATTAACTTTTCAGAAAAAAGGTGTTCTTTAATATTTTTCCTGTTCTGCATCTCATAATATATGTGAATTTCACCTAACAGACATTTGACAGACAAATGGTATTGTGATGAAGAACTTTTTATGTTGATTGTGGGCCACTCCACCTCTGGATATGTGTCAGCTTTAATGTTTTCCCAAACTTCTTGAATATCTAGGAGTGTGGAAACACTCTGTGAGAAGGCAAAGCTAGATCAGAGATCTGTTACAGATGTAAGATGTGGCATATTCAGATTGATAGATTCAAGTGTTTGTGCCTGGAGGGCAGTGTCAATTATCAGTTTTTGATCAACTGCCAGCCTATGAGTAGATATTCTCATGCACATCATGAGTTCTGTGTAGATACATTTGGTGATGTAGATGAAATTTGTGTGATATATGCTGATGGGCTGGTATACTTCCTGGTGTATTATTGTAGAATCAGTGGCTGGTAGGAAAACTTAACTAGAAACTTAATTGACTCCACAAAAGGTTTGAATAGCATTTACAGAACAGCCATGATTCTGGGAAGGGAATAACACAGAACTTATAACATATAGATGTAACATTGGTAATTCATCCAAGTAACAGAACTACTTTTAGGTAAGAACCAAGATGACCAATTCCTATGGCTTCCAGCCAAAGCGGAACATCCAGAAGTAAAGTGCTTAACCTATTGACTGGTGCTACCCTATTTGTCTCACTTGCTTAATTTCTATCTCACTTCAAAAATACAAACTCTCATTTTCATTGTTATCTCTCAGCTCACTATTAAATAATCTGTAATTGCCAGATATTCGTGCTAGCCAACGGCATGGTATCATCACAGTGTTAGGTTTTATAAGTGCATGTACGTGTTGAAATACGAACGAGAGATTTATTATTTCCTTATACATAACCGTATACATAACTTAATGAACCACAATTCGGACTGGGTAATCAAAAGACCCCCAGAAGCAACGTGTCGCCCCGTGCTGGTGAAAGCACTCCCGAATTGTCGCCGATCTTAAGCAATAAGTTTCATTTAAGATAATAAATAAATAAGAAATACAATGGTAAAGACGGCAGTTAAGAGTAGACAAAGTCTATTGAACTATCACTACAGGTTTCTCAGTTTTTATACAAAAGTGTCATCATTACCTGCCTTTGTTTACAACTTCAGATAGCAACGTAGTTTAACATGATCAATTCTAATTCCCTCGCAAAATTAAATTTGAGCAAATAAAAGCACCAATGAGGGGACATCAATTTAATAATAGCAAACTAAGATCGAAAATAATAGATAGCGTCGTAGTGATGTAATAACACAAGAATACAATTTAAAAAGAATAAATTCGACTGAATCCCTGAGCGACTCTACACGCCCCCCTTGCTCAAATTAATTTTCGGCTAATAGTTGAAGGGCTGGCCTGGAAACAATACTTTGAGTAGCCATGATCATCTTTGTTGCGAGTTCACCATCCCACATTGTTACTTCCGAATAGCTAGCTTCGCGAGTTAATTGCATCAGCACTTCCCTTTGCGTGACCACTTCGTCCTTTAGCAGTAGGAACTTTATGGTGGGCATCTGATTGCTAACTGGGCAATTTCTCCAGAGATTGTTTAGCCGCCTAGTGAAGGTGTCGTAAAACCGCTCATAGAGTTGAAGGCCTTTCAGAGCAATCATGAGCGTCATCGTTGCATCCGTATCAGACGTGTGAGCATCATCGGCGCTTATTTCAGTGTCTGGATAAAAGTGCAGGAAGACCTGTCGAAGGGATCCCATGGTGGTGGCGTGGTCTACGAAGAGCGAGCAGTACTCTTGGACTTGATTCAACGTCATTTCCTCTGGGTTTGATACATTAGCTCAAAGCATCGTGATGATCTCTATTTGTTTAGTGACGTCATAGTATTGGGTCACAGTTTCGACGTTATTTATCCACATGAGATCCCTGGCAGCCTGAAACAGAATAAGGACGCGGGGTTGTAGAGCAGCTAGTTTTTCCTGTATCGTCCTCAGTTGCTGATGAATCGGGAGTCCTCGCATGAAAATATCAGTTATTGTCAACTTACCATCAATGAACACGCGCTTGGCGTTATCTCCCACAATGAGCTTTTCTCGTGCAGTTTTATACTCACTGGTCCTGCTTGCTTTAACAGCTTCCGATTTGCTATTGACGAAATTTATTCTATCAGGTAATTGGGTGGTGATCTTCTTTTTAGGTTTCCAAACCTTCCATTTTGGTTGAACTAGCAGAGTTTCCACTGTGGGTGGGGGGATGCACAACAGATTAGAAGTTTCGATCTTTTTCTCCAACTCACTGAAATCTGACGGGGAGGCTAGCGTAGCGGTTCCGACTGTGATGGGATAATTTATACGGGCATCCTTAACTGTATCCCAGAATTTGCCTCGCAATCCTTTTTGTCGTAATTGTTCGATCTGCTGGCGGGAGATTCGTAGACGAGAAGTAGTGCATTCTACATCCAGAGCAACATGTCGCCCTGGGGATTGCAGAATGACCAACTCCTCCTTTGTAAACATTTCTGTGAGACACCATTTCATTAATGAGAGGACGTCTTTATCACAATTATTGACTAGGATTCTCTGTTGCACTGTGAGATTGTCTAGGAATTCGCTAGGGTCACTCTCGACCATCAAGATGTGTTCATCCTCGGTTACAGACCACTTCAGCGTCGGCCTGGGAGAAATGGCAGTGCCTCCAAATTTTTCTAGGTTAACCTGCTCAATAAGATCGCGAATGTGGGGAGACATCTGTACGGCGGATAATGATAATAGTTCCTCTTCTCGGAAAAACTGCTCCGGCTTCCTCATTACTTGATCAAAGATGGTGATGGGGATGATCTTTCCCTCCTTACTAANTTCAGTGAGACACCACTTCATTAATGAGAGGACGTCTTTATCATGACTGTTGACTAGGATTCTCTGTTGTTCTGTGAGATCGTCTAAGAATTTGCTTGGGTCACGCTCGACCATTAAAATGTGTTCATCCTCAGTTACAGACCACTTCGTGTCGGCCGTCTTTATCACAATTATTGACTAGGATTCTCTGTTGCACTGTGAGATTGTCTAGGAATTCGCTAGGGTCACTCTCGACCATCAAGATGTGTTCATCCTCGGTTACAGACCACTTCAGCGTCGGCCTGGGAGAAATGGCGGCACCTCCAAACTTTTCTAGGTTAACCTGCTCAATAAGATCGCGAATGTGGGGAGACATCTGTACGGCGGATAATGATAATAGTTCCTCTTCTCGGAAAAACTGCTCCGGCTTCCTCATTACTTGATCAAAGATGGTGATGGGGATGATCTTTCCCTCCTTACTAACATGCCTAGCTGATTTGATAAATTGATCATACCCACACTCAGGGTAGTTCATTTGCTGTGTGTTAACAAGAGTTCGTTCTTACCATATACATTGAACTTTGAAATCTGTTCGCAAAATTGTCTTGTCAACCCCGGCATTCTTTCCACAAACCTTCTTGTGCTCAAAGGAGCGTTATCAGACGAGAAGATGGCGAATTTCGTCTTGGCGGTGGCTCCCCACATATACTTTTTGACGGTATCTGAGAAAATGTTTATGTCCAACGGACAGATACCGAGTTGATTGCTGATTAGCATGATCAACATCTTTCCAATCACACTGCTCGCCCCCACCAGTCAGGCATAATACTTTTCGAATTTATCCATGGCGTGTTTGGTCTTGCCAGGGGATGACGGAGGGCTGCATTTGTACAGAAGCCAATTTTTTACCTTCCATGTCAGTGGGCACACAGCTATTTCGTGAATGGTTAGTTTTGTTAGAGCTGTTCTTTTCTTGTGTGACATGGGTAACTGAAGTTGCGGATCCTTTGTCAGGTAAATTGCTAATATCCAGATGGCTCCCCTCACATATATGTCAGGTAGATTTTTCTCAGCAAAGAGACGTTCTTTGAAGTTCTTTTTATCTTGGTTGTTGTACAATACTTTAATATCTCGTAGTGTGTGTTCTATGGACGGATGATATGTTTGTGCTGGACTGGAGATATCTAAAAGGGGCCAATCAGACTCGGGGTTAAAGTCTGCCTTTAAATCGGACCAAATGGTGTGGATTTCGTTAAGAAGTTGGTCACTCTGTGCGAAGGCAAAGCTGACTCTCATATCAGTTACCGCGGTTATCAGTGGGGTATTGGAATCGGTTATTTCTAAGGTCTGCGCCTGTAGTAGAACGTTGACAATTAACTTCTGGTCCACTGCTAAGCAATGGGAGGGTACTCGTTTACACAATAACAGATCAGTGTATATGAGCCTAGTTATTGGCAAGTGGCTCATAGAATGTGACGAGACTGGAGCATGCACTGTACTGTGCCAATACAAACGGCTTAAAGTTTCCATCTTCCTCAAGTCATATGCAATAATCATTTTGATTTTAGGATGGCATGATGCGTCGATAACGAACGGTATGATGTCTATGGAACAAGTCATTTCACGACCGTTATAAGTGCGGCGGAGTTGATCCTTGGTCTCTTCTGAAATATTATCACGGATAGTGGCAATCACTTTTCTCATTGCAATGAAATAAGGGTGTAGTGTTTCGTCACCGACTTTCGATAGTTTTCGTCTTCTTTCTTCTGTGATCATATGGTTGAGGTAGCTGCAGAAGAGGTCGAAGGGGCTATCAAGTCGCTCATGTGGGGGGTATTTAAAGGTTGTAATACTCTAAAGGGTGGTCTTGAATCAAAAGTTTGTGAGGTAGGGGTTGCCAGCTCCTCTCGCGCACGTGGAGAAACATGTCTCCCCATGTAGGGGCGAGATGTGGAGGGCGTCTGGGTCAGTGCTATCAGCTCTCTGAGTCGTGGAGCAACGTGTCGCCCACACAGAATCAGACTCTCCTCAGCACCTTCCTGACGTCCTCTTTTTCATATGCGGGCCTCAGCAAGCAGAGAAATGTGTCTCCCACGCCTAGGTGAGGCATCTTGTTCACGTTTGCTACTTTCCATCCTCCTTCTCACTCGACGGCGGACAGGTGGAGCTGGTGACTCTCGTTTGTAATTTATCTTTTTCATTCCTAAATGTAGTGATAAGGTTTAAATCCCAAATGTTGGGATCGTAAGTAGTTCTCGCCCTTCTTGGGGGGAGCGTACGTGGTTCTAAGTTCTCAGTATTAATATTGTCAGAAGTGTACTCGGTGTCGGAAAAATCATCTTTGGAAAAACTAGTTAAATTATCGTATTTTTCGTACACATCAACACCATTATCTACTAACGTAAATTCATTATTATCATCTATAATCACATGTTCTATATCTTTTATGGCTCTCTTAAGCCTTTGAAAGTGTACCGTTTTACTGTTGTTTAAGGTATATGTGTTGTGATCAAGCACTTTTTCAATTGTAAAGGGGCCCTGCCAATCGTTTGCAAGCTTCCTCACTTGATGGCTATCTGTAGTAATTCTGGGCAAATAAGCAAAGACTTTATCACCAC
>CABFPE010000043.1:1799364-1814454 GCA_900660155.1 Hofstenia miamia
AAGTACCTGCTGATTTTGAATTTCAAATAATTTGTCTGCCAATATGGCTGTTCATTCGTAAGCATTATTTCACTTGTTTCACTTTGTCAAATTTTTACTTAATCAGCTAACATGTTTTTCTTAATTTGCACAATATTGTAGCTTAGTTGCATCTTACAAAAATGAATAGAATCATTAACTAAATTTTTACAATTATTTTTTAATTACTATAATTGTTTGACATTATTCCTGCAGCTATTTGTTTTGGGATGATGCTACACTTGCTTCCTATGATGCCTGGTAATACCACTGTTGTGCCTACTGTATCTAAGCACATCATGTCTGGACTCAGTTAAATGAGTACTCCAATCAGGTCTGCAATGACTAGCCAGCCTTGGTTTACTCAGTCAATCCTTTCCACTGAACCCATAAGCAACAAATACTTTAATAGGTACTCTGTTTTGCCTAAGTTCATGGGTTGTATAGATGAACTATCTCAATCATTCAAAGAATGGTATTTTATTTGAGCTTACAATGAAGATGCTGCTGTCATCTAGTTCACAATGTACTTGCTTATAACCAATACATGCTGTTGGATCATGAAACAAAAACTGATTATCTCCTATTGATAGGATATTTCAAAGACCATTACCATGCTCCTCACATAAAGCACCAGTATGAAACACTACTGTGTGAAATGTAGTTCAAAAAGGGAGATGATGTGTGAAACTACATTACCCAAGTTGAGGGACTGTTCCACTTGAGCAACCTGTCTCCCAAATATTCTTGGCAACACCTTTTTTCATATATGTGTTGAGGATTTCCTCAGCATATCCACAGTTGCTTAGAACTGAAATGCAATCCTGAGGATGACCTCCATTTTATCATTAGGAAAGCTATCAATGTGGTATACCTGATCAATAATTTGAGTCAAATCAACAAGGATGTCTGAGAGATGAAAATTAAAACTGAACCTGGAAAATTTAATATGAAAGAGACTCCAACAAGTGGTGATCATTCCCTCAAGAAAAAACTTGAAGTCTCTACCAATTACTGTTATCAATGCAGTCAAAAGGGCCACCTAAAAAATAAATGTAGTGTTACCAACAGAATCATAGCCAAGGTAAATGGATTTTTGATTGAAGAACCCAAGGCAAAAGATCCAAACTCTGAACTTGACAAATTTGATGAAATTTTTAAACTAACTAGAGTGCTGCCTCCTGACAAAGAAGCACAGGATGTTCTCTTTATCACTAATATGATGTGGAAGAATGTAATTCCTGTTGAAGTTAATGGAACTACAGTGCACGCTACTGTGGATATTGGAACATCCACATCAATTATCAGCAACAAATTTTGTAAGACATTATGTATGAGCATGAATATGCTAGACCCCTCTGTTATTCATTTAATAGATGCTTCAGGAAACAACATCTCATTAAAAGTCCATCATCTAGAACTTAGGATTAATAAGGAACTTTTTCACACTGATCTAGTTGTTGTTGACACTCATCACCAACCACTGCCCTACTGTAGAGTTACTCAGGGCCCATATTTTGATTATTTTTATCATTTTGATTATCTGGCACTCTAATTTAGTGTTATGTCATGATGATGTAATGATATGTTGCTATCAATTTTTCAATATTAATTTCCCTTATTTTTGAGTGCAGTATTTTGATCAATTTATTATTTGTCCCCTTTATTTGATCTGACATGTTACAGCTCATTTAATTTTCAGAGGGAATTCATGTGAAGTTTTGTAAACATGTATGAGGTAATAATTCAAGAAATTGTTATAAATACATGAGGAATTTGTAGCAAATGCACAATAAAATTTATTCTCACTTTGACATTGTTTGCTTTTTTGAATTTATTAACTTTGCTAACAGGAAGACCTGTGTCACTATTCTTAATAGTTCGAAATTTCCTGTCCACATCAATCATGAACAACTTGAGATCATTGCTGTACCAGTCTCTGTGGAAATGTTGCAACATTGTATCTACAAAACATCACAGCTATCCACAACATTGATGAACTGTTGGATACAGTTAGAATCCCCACCATTTCTGCTGATTCTCATCCACATTTAGATGCTGCAGAATGTCAATCTTTAGTCACATTACTGCACAGCAAGAGGGAAGTCTTCAACTATGGCTCCATCAGTGTAGGACAAGCAATTGGTGAAGAACATGACATCAAGAGAAAACATGATAAACTGATCTGTCTGCCTGTAAGAAGAGTCCCAGAAAATCTCAAGGGTGAATATGAGAAAATCTTAAGTGATCTCATTGAGAGGGGTATCATTCAAAGAAGTAATAGTCTGTACACAGCACCTACTGTTATTATAAAACAAGGGGAGAAATACCATCCCTGTATCAACTTCTGTGAATTAAACAATGTCACTATTAAGGATGCCTATCCCTTACCATAAGATGTTTTGTATTATGCAAGCCATTATAAGTTTTTTTCATGCCTTGAACTTTACAAGGCCTACTGGAAAGTGCTAATGTGACCATCTGATATTAAGAAAATGGCTTTTATCACTCTGTACAGTTTATACAAATGGAAGTACATGTTAGAGCCTGGCATTTCTGCCTATGTAGACAATATTCTTGTAGCCAGTCACATGTTTGCAGAACATCTTGAGAAACTTAGTTGAACATTGGATTCATTACATAATGCTGGACTGAAAGTCAATAGAAACAAGTGGGTGCTAGGTCAAAAGAAAGTGGCATTTATTGGCAGAGTGATTGAGCTGGGAAAAATTTCCATCAAGAACAATGCTAAGGACTTCCTCAATAAAATTGAAATCCCAAAAACCAGGAAAGATATTCAGAGACTGATGGGGTTCTTAAACTATTACAGAATACTTATACCCAACATTGCTGAGAAGACTAAAGATATCTCTCAATTATTAAAGAAAACTGCTGATTTCAAGTGGACTTGGTCTGAACAGGAGGATTTAGACTGAATAAAAAAGGAACTGAAAGAAAATACCCAGCCTGAGCACACTGGATTATTCCAAAGATTTCCTGGTTGACTGTGATGCTAGCACAGTATCAATAAGCAGAGTACTAAGCCAAGTTGTAAATGGCATAGAAAGCCCAGTCCAATACTTCAGCAGAAAGTTACAAGCTGCTGAATGTGAAATGCTGGCTGTTGTAGAGGTCCTCAAAAAATTCAGGTATTTTATCCTTGATCATCCTTTTGTTGTGTGTACTGATAATTATGCCCTCACATGGCTAAAGAAGTTCTCTGGAGATAAATCTAACATTGTAGCCCATTGGATCAAGTACCTCAACAACTTCTCATTCCCAATACAACATTGATGTGGAAAGTTACATCTAAATACAGACTACTGGACTGTGCTCCCCAGCTATGAGCAAGACCTGAAGAAGTCTGCTGAAAAGAAGATTAGATTTGGTTTTATCCTGATAACAGAGTATGACCCTTTACCAGAGATTAACACTAACAGGCAAGGCAAAGCCATAATACCAATGCTAGTGATATGATAAAGTGTTATCTGAGATTATTAAATGGTTGAAAGACCCTATTATCCAACAAGTCCTGTTGTTAATCACTATTATAAAAGATATAGATGGAAGTCTACAAGGTCTACTCTATACAAAAAGTCTTGACAATCACTTGGCAATCCC
Source organism: Hofstenia miamia (assembly GCA_900660155.1). NCBI lineage: Eukaryota > Metazoa > Xenacoelomorpha > Acoela > Hofsteniidae > Hofstenia > Hofstenia miamia. The sequence continues at coordinate 1,803,004 of CABFPE010000043.1, forward strand.
TAAGTATTTCAAACACAACCTCATATGGAAAGTTCACAAACAAGGGCATCTCAGGATTATACAGACAGAGAGCACTTTCAATGCCCACTACAGCACAGTAGGAATATGTGCCACTGTCATAGATGCCATTGATAAATGTGAAAAATGTCAACTCTAAAGTGCAAGTCACTTTCCTGAATAATGAGCCAAACTAGAAAATTGATTAGCTGAATGAACATGTCCACATGGACTTAGAGAAACTTTCCAAAGATGATGATGGCTATTAATACCTATTAGTAATAGTTGATCATATTACTAAATACACTAGGCTAATTCCTCTTAGCAGTACCATTGCCAAGATAGTTGGGGAGAAAATTGTCAAGGAGTGGGTGCTAAAGCTGAGGCCATAGAATGACTTGTATCTGATCATGGTCCTCAATTTGAGAACAACTTAATGGAAACCCTAATGCTTGAACTTGAAGTCCTCCATGAATTTACAACTGCAAACCACCCCCAATCCAACAGAGTGAAGAAAGGTTAAATCACACACTAATTAAACCAATCAGGGTGGAATTTCAAGGGTAGCAGGCAAACACTGTAAACATGTCATAGAAATCATGGAATACTTTTACAACACTGCCATCTATTCCACTACTAAGGTCAGCTCCTTCAAATCCATATTTGGCCAAGAGGTTAACACACCTCTCTCTGTTATTTTCCCAAACTATCATGAGGACAATCTGGAAAGACATGTAGCTTGCATGATCAATGAAATGCATGAAGTTCACATTACATTTTGTCATAACACTAACCAATCAGTGATATGCCAGAACAGCAACTTTAATAAAAAACTATATGGCATGCCTCACTAGCAGGGAGACAAACTGCTCCCCTATTTCCCCACCCAGTAACTGATCAAAATCAGGTGAGGAAACTTGCACTAACTGGCAGGGACCATTTACTATCAAAAAGGTCCTTGACTATCCCACTTATGTTTTAAGCAACAGTAAAGCTGTACACTTCCAAAGCCTCAAACAGGCAATCAAAGATATAGGTAATGTTATTTTGGATGAAAATAATGAGTTCCCTCTAATTGATAATGGTAACAATACATATGAACAGTACAATAATTTAACTGAGTACTGTCAGAAAGACTTTGACAATATTGATTTTACTAATGATAACTTAAATGGTAGTGATAATAGTACTGCTAAAGTCATGCCCCAGCAAAGGGCCAGATATAGACAAAATTTTGATCCCAATGTTTGGGACCTCAACCTTATTACTCTATTTAGGAATGATGAAACTCCAGAGAAAAGAAACCAAGTTGCCAGCTCCACCCTCCCACAGAAGAGTGAGAAGGAGGATTGAACATAATGAGGGATCAGAAGCCCCTACTAGGCATAGGAGATAACTATCTCTGCTTGATGGGCATGTGACTAAAAAAGGAGATGCAGAGAGGGTTCCAAGCAGTCTCCAACCTTGCCTGGGTGATGACTAGCCTGGCAGCTAGGAGAGCCAACAATCTCACAGGCATCTCATTCTCAACACTATGTGGGAGATGACTGTCTCCATGAGATTGAGAGGAGCTGGCACACCACAGAGGCTTTAATATTAATAGAGCCCCCTTTAGTGATTTAAGAAATGTAAGTCAAGCCTCTAGTGACTTGAAAGTTACCTTCCTCTTTTGAGTCCTCCAGTGCTACTTCCACAGTCTGTTCCAGGAAGGTCAAAGAAAAAAAAGATCTCCAAGGTTGGTGATGAGATCTTACATCCATATTTTATTGCAACAAAAAAGGCCACTCAATTTATTAAAGATAACATTTCTGAGGATACCAAAAACCAGATGTAATGGTCATACAACACCAAAAAATTAACATGGTCCATTGACATTATTCCATTCTATATGGACACATTGCAGAGGCCAAAAATAAACATGATAATATGTTACAATTCAAAGATAAGTGAAAGTTTAAGCTGTCACTATTGGCAAAGTACTGTGCACATGTCCTTTGATGAAGACCTTTTGATCATACATCTCTGCAAATTTCTAAATAACTCGTGAGAAATCCAGCAATACAAGTGTGTTAATATCAACTTTGCCAATTTATTAGTCATCTACTACTTACAGGTCTATGAGATATAGCAGCCACCAGACAAAGCATGCTTCTCTTCCTTTCTATTTTTTGTGCCTTACTGTGTACTCCTTGAATAAATTGGAGTCTTCCATAGGCCATTCTGGTACTACTGCTTCTCTGAAGCTTGCTTCTCTCACAGAAGATGTTATCAATTTTATTGAACTTGACAAAGTCTCTCTTCTGTCTAGCTTCTTGTCCAGTTCTCTTCAAGTCTCTTATTCCTTAATGTGTTCTCTTCATTCAATTTGAGATGGAATCTTCTTTCTGTTCACTCTGACCTGGAGAAACCTGATCTGTTCAATGCATATTTTGCCTCTAACTTCTCTGAACCTGTCTCCATATGCCCTGGTCCACCTGTTGCCTCTCTGCTAATCCAACTTTGTCATATTGACTTCAGTGCCCATAATATTTCTCTCTTGCTTGAATCTTGTAAGTTGTCTGGTCCTTGTTATCCTGACTGTGTCCCTTCCTTTGTAATTCATGAAGCCTCCTCCATGCTTTCTATCCATTTAAAGCATCTTTACTCCTTCATTTGCTCCTCAAAGCACTATACTGCCTTTTGGAAGACATTTTGGACTTCTCTGCTGTTAAAATCTAATCAGCTTCCCACCTTGCAGGTCATGTCCTACCACCCTATTGCTATTATATCTAAACTGTCTATCATCTTTGAACACCTTGTTTTTCATTATGTATTCCCAAAAATTCGTCACCTCATCACTTCTTCTCAGCATGGCAACCTTCCTGGTTACTCTACAATTGCTAACCTAGTCACTCTGATTGAAAACTGCTACTTTCACTCTGATAGTAATGATCCTGGTTGTATTATCTTTCTTCACATCTCAAAAGCATTTGATTGCCTCCCTCATTCCATTCTGCTTGACAAGTTATGTTTATTTGGTTTTGATGTGGATTTCATCAAACTGTTCCAGTCTTACCTGACCAATTGCCAACAATGTGTCAAAATCAACTCATCTATCTCTTCTCCTGTCCCCATTACAAGTGGTGCCCCTCAAGGCTCAGTGTTTGCTGTTCTTTTCTTCCTCGTTGCCATTAATGACCTCCCTCATTCTGTTCTCAACTCATCTTGCCTGTTGTATGTTGATGACACTGCAATTTTTTATTTTGGTTGGTGTTTTGCTTCTAATACTTCTTCTTATCTTGAGCATTTTGTCTACTTGGTCCTCTGTCAACCATCTTGATTTTAGCACTACCAAGACATGTGGTATTTCCTTTCTGTGGCTCCCCTTCTGATTTGCCTCTACCTGTAAATTTTTGCCCCATCACACTCATCTTGGAGTTCAACTTGCTGCAAACTTAAATTGGACTGGACCTGTGTCTTTGCATCTCTGCAAAGCTAATTCCTTGCTATTTGCCCTTTTTCATAATGTTCCTTTTAATACCTTGTCCACTGTGAAACTCTCTTTGTTCAAGTCCATTTCATTCCTTGTGCCATTCTTTTCTATGCATCTCCTTGTTGGTGGCCTTCCCATGCTTTGTTCCACTCCATGGAACATTTCCAGAAATGCACTTTCAAATGGATTTCCCCTTTGATTTTGTGTAAAGAGTTTGAGGAAGACACCCCTGAAACTGTTGAAAGTTTACATTTTAGGATTGAAAATGTAATGATAATGTAGAGTTGCTCGGGGATTTAATCGCATTTTATATCTTTTTAATTTGTATTTTTGTATTACTACATCACCATGACGTAGTCGATCATTTTCGATCTTAGTTTGCTATTATTAAATTGATGTCCCCTCGTTGGTGCTGTTATTTGCTCAAATTTAATTTTGTGAGGGAATTAGAATTGATCATGTTAAACTACGTTGCTATCTGAAGTTGTAAACAAAGGCAGGTAATGATGACACTTTTGTATAAAAACTGAGAAACCTGTAGTGATAGTTCAATAGACTTTGTCTACTCTTAACTGCCGTCTTTACCGTTGTATTTCTTGTTTATTTATTATCTTAAATGAAACTCATTGCTTAAGATCGGCGACAATTCGGGAGTGCTTTCACCAGCACAGGGCGACACATTGCTTCTGGGGGTCCTTTGATTACCCAGTCCGAATTGTGGTTCATTAGGTTACATATATGGTTATGTATAAGGAAATAATAAATCTCTCGTTCGTATTTCAACACATACATGCACTTATAAAACCTAACACTAGTTAAGTTTTCCTACCAGCCACCAATTCTACATGGCGACAGTGACAGGATGCTGACGTGATATCTATTTAATCTTGTTGTTTTCTTTCGATGGTTTGGTTGTGAGTTGGTTTTCGTTTTGGTCCATATATGCTGGGATAGTTGTTTCCCCTGATCGTTTTGAGACTTCATAGAAAGTTACCTATCAATGTATGCATTAACTTCCTCACCCTCGAAGGATGGCGAAGACACGTCTGCATTTCTTATTTGGCTGATGTCAACTGTTAAATTTCTTGTTTGTTTTACTTGTTACTAGTGCTTTTACGTTGGATTTATTACCAAGTACTGCCATGTTCATTTCTTTGCTTTTTGGTCTGTTAATCACTGTTACCCCTTGTAAGTAAATTTTTTCGTTCCTGTGTGCGTGGGAGTGCTCCCATTGTCAGTTCTGAAAATTGTTGTTTTGTTCTCTAAAGTCAAATGGATTCTAGTTCGAGTCGTACTGTAATTTATTCTCCTACTTTTGGGACTCCTCCCATTCGGAGTGTCCCCTGTGCAAGCATTGGTAACCAGGACTTTACCCCTTGCACTGTTGGATCGTTGTTAAATTTCTGTCCTCTGACTTCTCCTAATGTTCAAAGGATGGATGATAGCCATAATGCAGCTACTATCCCTTATAGCAATGCCAACACGAGTCCATCATTCCATAGAAACCCGCGACGTGTATTGAACACTCAGAATGCTCCACCCATTCCCCTGCGCCCTCACAGTTACGCCAGTGGTCGCGAACAGCAATATACGCCTCACTTTGATGTGCACATAGCCGAAATCGAGCATTTGCAGGACGAATTGTCACAGCAGGTGGCACTATGGATGGAGAGTGAATGTCAGGTTGAATCCTTACAAGCCAAGCTTAACACCCAACATGTAGCATACCAACGTATGGAGAGACAGATGTTGGAGTCAACCTTTGCTCTTGAGTTACAAATCAACAAGTTAAAGAGCTTGATGAATAACCCCAATCATCCAGAAGAGACATCAACTAGCAGAGATTGTGACGACTATGTTACCCATGCTGTGTTAAAAAACGCCCTAGATGACTTGGCTGAGAGAATCATTGACAGAGTGGTTCAGCTCATTGGTGTGAGCCAGCCTCCTCCAGCTGCTTCTCTGTGTGGAGTGTCCTCGTCTGTGCCTTCTGCTACTTCTCCCTCACACAGTCAGCCTACCTTCACTCAGGCAGCTCTTACTCAAGTCTCTACATTAACAACTGGAGCTACTCCTCAAACTGGCTACGTTCAGTCATTACCTGATCCAGTAAGTACGGTTGTCATTCCTGCATATAAGGAGCAGCACATGAGTGATACCAGTCCGACCAATGATTCTAAAGATCAGCCGAGATATTGCGAGTCGATCCTTCCTCTCGAGTCCCGCAGGCAGGTACCATTATACAGGAAGCATTCTGTTCTACCCAAATTCACTGGGCAAATTGATGCTGTCGCCCAGTCCTTTGACGAATGGTTTTTTCTATTTGAAATGACTATGAAGCAACATAAAAATTCACAAGAGACCGCCATGTCGCAGTTCCCCTTGTATCTTAGTGGATTGGCATACAACCAATACATGATGCTTGACTGAAGTATCAAACCAGATTACCAGTTGTTGGTGGGTTTCTTTGAAGACCATTATCGAGCGCCGCACATTAAACATCAGTACAAGACACTATTGTGCAACATGTCTTTTAAATTTGGTGACGATATCTGTAACTATATAACCCAGGTTGAATGCCTGTTCCGCCTGAGCAGTCTGTTGAAAGAATACTCTAAGCACGATTTGTTCTCTTACATTTGCCGAGGTTTCCCTGCGTCAATTAGAAATCGGCTGGAAGTTCGATGTGATCCTGAGGACAGCCTCCATGAAATTATCCGCAAGGCTATCAGCGTGGTCTACATGCTTCAAAATTCACAACGCATCAACAGCGATATCACGAAGTTCTCCAGTGCATCCGGGATGAAAAATTTCGAACTCAGGAAGCCTGTCCCTGTCAAGAAGATGCTTGACTTGTCATCGGTGCGATGTTATACATGCAGAGAAAAGGGACATTTAAAATCCCAATGTAAAGCTAAAGTCCAGCTTGTTGCTGACGGTGAAGGCTTTATCATAGAAGAACCTTTTACTGAAGCCTTGTGTGTTGACAACCTAGTCAATCTCAAAACCGATCATCCTACCACATCGCAAGATTTAAATTAGTTGGAGCGCCGCCTCCTGGAAACCGTGCACAAGATCACAACATCCTAGTGATCACTCAGTTAATTAGAAAGAATTTTATTCCTGTAGAGATGAATGGTAATATCTTTAATGCCACTGTGGATACAGGAGCAGCAGCCTCCATAATAAGCAACGAGTGTTGCAAAGAATTATGCTTAAGTCGAGATTCATTGGATCCCTCGAGTGCAAAGTTGATCAATGCTTCGGGGAACCCTCTTTCTTTGAAAGGAAAGTTAACTGATGCTTTGATTAAAATTCACGCGGAGCCCTTCAAGGTAGACCTGTTAGTAATAGACACATCAAACCACAGTCTCCCGTACGATCTCATATTAGGGAATGATTTTTTGGAACGAAATTCTTGCGTTATTGACTTTAAAAACGGTACAATCTCCATTAAAGATCAGGAAGCAACACAGTTGGTTACGATCCCTGAGAAAGAGGTCGTCTTTGATTTGGACGAACCCATATTTCTTGAACCAAAACACTGGACGAGAGTCGCTGTCTCCTCTGATGCCAGCATCAATGGGGATGTCATGATATCAGGGCATAGAGGCAAGTACCTACGTGGAGTCTCTTTTTCGCCAGATTTGTGTAAAGTAACTCGAGGAAAGACATACGTCACTGTTCTTAATGGATCAACTTCTTCGGTAAAGATTGGAGTCCCCCAATTACAGTTAATAGGAGTACTGGTGAGGGTTGAGAACGTTCCAGTCACTTGTTTACCAATCTGTACCACCGTGCATGACCTCGAGGCTCCCTCGAGTCCGGTAAAGGTGCCAACGGTCACCGAGAATTCCCACCCACACTTAAATCAAAAAGAAAGGAGATCTCTGTCATCTCTGCTTTACAGTAAGCATGACGTGTTCAACTATGGTACCATCAGTGTTGGGCAGGCAGTAGGTGAAGAGCATGCTATTGAATTAAAACATGATCGCCCAATCCGTTTACCCATACGTCGCGTGCCGGAAAATCTGAAACATGAATATGAGAAGATCTTAAGTGACCTAATTGAAAGCGGGATAATACAAGGAAGCAACAGCCCATATGCTGCACCCACTGTGTTTATTCGCCAAGGTGAGAAGTATCAGCTTTGCATTGACTTTCACAAGCTAAACGATATCACCATTAAGGATGCGTACCCCCTGCCAAGGATAGAAGATCTCCTTTACGACGCTAGTAGATATAAATTTTTCTCGTGTTTAGACTTGTGTAAAGCCTACTGGCAGGTACCCATGCGCCCTGCTGACATTGCAAAGACCGCCTTCATTACCCCGTACGGGCTCTACAAATGGAAGTATATGGCCTTTGGCCTATGCAACGCGCCAGCTACCTTTCAGTGGTATGTCACGAAAATTCTTAAAGATGGTGCAAACCTCCTTGAACCTGGCATTTTAGCTTATATCGACGACATTTTGGTCGCGAGCCATACTTTCGAGGAACATCTAGATAAGCTTGGTCGAACCCTGGAGTTATTGCAAAGAGCAGGACTCAAAGTGAATGGAACAAAATGCGCATTGGCTCAAACCAAAGTAACCTTTCTTGGTCGCGTCGTCGAGCCGGGAAAGATCTCGATAAAAAACAATGCAAAAGATTTTTTAGACAAAATTCAAGCGCCAAGGACCCACCGAGATGTTCAGTGCTTAATGGGCTTCCTAAATTATTATGGGATGTTTATTCCGAACCTCGCCGACAAAACAAGAACGATCTCTAATCTGCTGAAAAAATCCGTTGATTTTAAATGGACCTGGCAAGAACAAGAAGCTCTTGACGGAATAAAACAAGAACTTAAGAAGATACCGTCCCTGAACACCCCTGACTACGCGAAAGATTTTATAATCGATTGTGACGCCAGTGCTGTCGCTATCAGCGGGATCCTCAGTCAGGACGTTAATGGGATTGAAAGTCCTGTGCAATATTTTAGCCGAAAACTTAGAGCATCCGAGAAGAATTATGGCGCAACTAAGTGCGAAATGCTTGCACTAGTTGAATCTCTGAAAAAATTTCGTTACTTTATACTTGGCCGTAAGTTCACCATGCGAACTGACAATAGCGCATTGGCTTGGTTAAAGAAATTCAGTGGCGACAGATCAACCATTGTAGCAAGATGGATCGAATACTTAAATGATTTCACATTTACTATCAAACATCGCCCTGGAAAACTCCACTTAAACGCAGACTATTGGACGGCTCTTCCGAGCTACGAGTGTGATCTTAAAAAACCAGGTGGTGAAAAGGTACCCTTTTCTTTCATCCCACACACTGAGTATCAGTTGATACCTGAGATAAATGCTGATCGAAATGGAAAACCCATTCTCGCCATACTGCTAAAAGAAGAGATCTCAGAGGAAGAAATTATTCGTTATCAACACATCCCGCACACTGAGTATCAGTTGATACCTGAGATAAATGCTGATCGAAATGGAAAACCCATTCTCGCTATACTGCTAAAAGAAGAGATCTCAGAAGAAGAAATTATTCGTTATCAACATCGCGATTGGATCCTGGATCAAATAATGAAGAGGATGAGGGACCCCTATTTCCCTACATCACCGGAGGTAAATCGATATTTTCATTGCTACAATTGGTGTGTAACCGACAAAGGTTTATTATATGCAAAAAGCAAACATAACAATCATCTAGCCATTCCGGAATACTTCAAGCGAGACCTAGTGCATAGAGTCCACAAGCGAGGTCACCTCGGCATTCTTCAAACCGAGAAAACTTTTAACTCTAGATATGTGACCACAGGGATCCGCACTGCGGTAACCGACGTCATTGACAAATGTGAGAAATGCTTGCTAAACAATATCCACCATTTCCCTCAACAACGTGCTGAAATGGAATCACGATCGGCAGAAGGTCCGAACGAGCTAGTACATGTTGATTTAGAACAACTGTCAAAAGATGATGAGGGTTTTCAACACTTGCTCATGATGGTGGATCACTTCACAAAGTTCGCCCGTATAATTCCTCTTAGTAGCACAACAGCCAAGGTGGTAGCCAACAAAATCCTTAAAGAATGGATTCTCAAATATGGGCTGATGCGCAAACTAGTTTCAGATCGAGGTCCGCAATTTGAGAGCAACCTTTTACGCGCACTAATGCTTGAACTGGAAATAGTTCACGAGTTAACAACCGCCTACCACCACCAGGCTAATGGTTTGGTGGAGAGATTGAACCGCACTCTCATTAAACTAATTCGAGTAGCCTTGTCTCGAGCTGCCGGAAAGCAATGGAAACGAATTGTCGAAGGTGTCGAATATTTTTATAATACCTCAGTTCACACAACAACTGGTGTAAGTCCCTTCAAAGCCATGTTCGGCAGGGAAGCCACTACTTCATTAGCGATGATGTTTCCAAGATACGCTGAAACCAATGTGGATAATTATGTAAGCTGATTACTTACTGATATGCAACAAATTCATCTAACAATCTGTCATAATACCAATCAATCCAGCATCCGGCAAAAGAAGAATTTCAATAAAAAATTATATGGTGAGCCTCACAAGCGTAGTGATAAAGTTTTTGCCTATTTACCTCACATCACAACTGATAGCCACCAAGTACGGAAACTTGCAAACGATTGGCAGGGCCCCTTTACAATTGAAAAAGTGCTTGATCACAACACATATACCTTAAACAACGGTAAAACGGTACACTTTCAAAGGCTTAAGAGAGCCATAAAAGATATAGAACATGTGATTATAGATGATAATAATGAATTTACGTTAGTAGATAACGGTGTTGATGTGTATGAAAAATACGATAATTTAACTAGTTTTTCCAAAGATGATTTTTCTGACACCAAGTACAATTGTGACAATATTAATACTGAGAACTTAGAACCACGTACGCTTCCCCCAAGAAGGGCAAGAACTACTTACGATCCCAACATTTGGGATTTAAACCTTATCACTACATTTAGGAATGAAAAAGATAAATCGCAAATGAGAGTTGCCAGCTCCACCTGTCCGCCGTCGAGTGAGAAGGAGGATGGAAAATAGCAAACATGAACAAGATGCCTCACCTAGGCATGGGAGACACATTTCTCTGCTTGCTGAGGCCCGCGTATGAAAAAGAGGACGTCAGGAAGGTGCCGAGGAGAGTCTGATTCTGTGTGGGTGACATGTTGCTCCACTACTTGGAGAGCTGATAGCATTGACCCAGACGCCCTCCACAACTCGCCCCTATGTGGGGAGACACGTTTCTCCACGTGTGCGAGAGGAGCTGGCAACCCCTAATTTAAAAACTTTAAAATCAAGAGTACCTTTTACACCTTTACAACCTGTAAATACCCCCCACATGAGCGACTTGATAGCCCCCTCGACCTCTTCTACAGCTACTTCAACCATACGATCACAGAAGACTGAAGAAAGACGACGAAAACTATAGAAAGTCGGTGACGAGACATTACATCCTTACTTTATCGCAACAAGAAAAGCCATTTCCATTATTCGCGATAACATCTCTGAGGAGACAAAGGATCAACTTTGGCGAATTTATAACGGTCGCGACATGACCTGCTCAATTGACGTCATCCCTTTCATAATAGATGCGTCCCGCAGACCAAAAATCAACACGATTATAGCCTACAATTCCAGAATGATGGAAACCCTTAGTCATCTGTACTGGCATAGCACGGTTCATACCTTTTTCAATGACGACTTCAATATATACAGCCTATGCCAATTTTTGAATAGCTGACCAACCATCGAGAGTTTCGAGTGTGTAAATGTTGATTTCAAAAATCTTCTGGTCATTTATTTTTTCAGATTAGCCGAGATACAGTCCGAGGACATTATGGAGCAAATCGAAATAGCCTTTCGCATTGCCAAAGTTGAGGGCATTCGCCTAATCATGATTGTTCGTGGTGAGTATGAACCATCTATACCTGAAGCAATCGAAAATCTTCACTTTAGGAT
>CABFPE010000043.1:1815454-1827213 GCA_900660155.1 Hofstenia miamia
GTTGTTGACACAGATGATGAACGTCTCCTGGTAGAGATAACTGTACAAAGAGAGAAGACAGACAACATAGTACAAAGAATATATGGTGAAGTGTATGAAAGAGAAACAAAGTTGATGATAAGCGACGATGACAAAAATAATACCAGCAATAACAATGGGAATTAACAGAGTGAGAAAAGATGAAAGTGGAAAACTGAAAGAGGAAATCATAAAAATAAAACTAAAGGACAGAACAAAAAAAAGGATTAATAGGAAAGATTTAAAATGTCAAACCTGTGGAAAAAAAGGCCACACGAAAAAGTATTGCAAAGGCAAATTTTTATTTTATTGAAGAAGAAGAAGAAGCATACTTTGATGAAGAAGATATATTATATGATGAAGAAGAAAATGAGCAAATGGAGGAAATAGAAAGTGATACTTTAAACTAGAGGGAGCACCATCTCCAGTAAACCATGGACCCGTTTTAATTGTAACAGACCTAATCAAAACAAATACAATTACATTTGTGATAAATGGTGTGATTGTCAAAGCAACCATAGATATGGGAGCAGTAATATCAATCATTACTGAAGAATGTGCGGCGAAAATAGAACTACAAAATAAAAAAATGGAAAAGTGAAAAAAGTAGATTACTAAACCCATCTGGAGACTACATTGATATAAAGGGTAAACTAATGGAAGTACTGATGAAAATTGCTAACACCACATTTTTGTAAACGTTCACTGTCATTGATACAGAGAAAAATTCATTACTCTACGAAATTATATTAGGGAATGACTTCTTGATGGACAATAGATGTATTATCGATTACACCAATAAAATCATATCAGTGCAAGAGGAAGTGGTAACAACTTGCAAGGAGGAAGAAGACACAGAAATAATACAATTCCAATTAAAAGAAGACATAAAAATCCTACCAAATAATTGGAAGATGTGTCAAATAAAAGCAGAAAAAAACATAACAGCTGAAGTTATGATTTACAATCAAAAAGGAATAAACACGAAAAAGTTATTGATTCCATCAAGTTTGTGTGTATATAAAGAAGGCATATGAATGATACCAATGTTGAATGCAACAAATCATGTGGTTAATATAAAAAAAGACACCCTAAAACTAAAAGGAAAAAAAAGTGAAAACAGAAAAATGATGGTAAAGAAAGCAATTAACATAATAGAAGAATGAAAATAATATCAAATACCAGAGGTGAAAAATGAAGACTACAAGCATCTGACGGAAGAACAAAGAAGAAAACTAATAGAGATACTGGAAAAACACGCAAGAATATTTAACTAAGGAGAAATAAGCATGGGCAAAGCAGTGAGAGAGACGCACAAAATAGTAACTAAAACAGACGAACCCATAAGACTGCCATGCAGAAGAGTTCCTTAACACCTAAAAGAACACTATAACACGATTTTAAATGAATTGATAGACAACAAAATAATAAGACCAAGCAAGAGTCTGTATGCTGCGCCAACTGTCTTTGTAAAGCAAGGAGAGAAGCATAGGCTTTGCATAGATTTCTGGAAACTAAATGATATTACTAAAAAAGACGCCTATCCACTTCCGAGGATAGAGGACATCATATATGAGGCTAGCAAAAACAAATACTACACCTGCATAGATTTGTGTAAAGCCTACTGGCAGGTGCCAATGGAGCCCAAAGAAAACAGCATTTATATCGCCATACAGGCTATTTGAATGGATGTATATGGCCTTTGGTTTATGTAACGCCCCAAAAACGTTTCAAAGATATGTAACTAAAGTTCTGAAACGAAATAATAAGAAAATTGAAAAAGAGATAAGTGCGTATATAGACAACATCTTAATAGCAATTGACACAATTGAGAAACATTTGGACAAATTGGACAGAACGTTGAAAATCTTGTATAATTCAAGGTTACATGTCAATGGGAAGAAATGTGAAATTTTAAAAGAACAAGTAGTATTCCTGGGGCGACAAATTCAAAAGGGCAAGATAAAAATGAAAAATAATGCTAAAGAGATGATACAGAATATCAGCAGACCAAAAACAAAAAAGGATTTACAATGAATTATGGGTTTCATAAACTATTATGGATCATTCATAACTAATGTGGCTCATAAAACTGGCAAGATGACAGCATTACTCAAAAAGAACAAAACCTTTGAGTGGACATGGAAAGAACAAGAACAGTTAGACAATATAAAAGCTGAATTAAGTGAGATGCCATCACTGAATACCCCCCAAATACAACAATGAATTCATTTTGGATTAAGGTGTGAGTAATGTTGCTATAGAAGCATGTCTAGGTCAAATAAAAGAAGGCAAAGAAGTACCTATTCAGTTTTTTAGCCAGAAGTTGAAACAAAGCGAAAAGAATTATGGCTCAACAAAGTTGGAGATGTTGGCATTAGCAGAAAGTATAAAGAAATTTCATTATTTTTTAACAGGCTAAACATTTTGAGTAAGAACAGATAATAGTGGTCTTGCATGGCTAAAGAAATTTTCGGGAGACAAGTCGTCAATCATATCAAGGTGGATCGAATATTTGAATGAGTTTAGATTTAATATAGAACATTGAAAAGGAACGTTGCATAAAAATGCAGATTTTTGGACAGCATTGCAAGAATATCAAAGAGACATTGAGAAAGTAGATGAGGAAAAGAAATGATTTCAATTCATGCTGCAAAAGGAGTACATAGAGTTACCTGAGATTAATGTGGATAAAAAAGGAAATACGATAATGCCAATAATGATTAAAGAAGATATAATTGATAAGCAAAAAACTGATATGATCCTCAGGGATATACAAGAGAAAATGTATAATGACGATCAGGTGTTGGGAAAAGAAGCCAACAGCTATTACAAAAGATATAGATGGAAGTTAAACAAAAATGGGCTGTTGTACATAGAAGGAAAGACCCTGAGAATAGCAATTCCGGAATATTACAAAAGAGAACTAGTTAGAAAGGTGCATTTAGGTATAATACAAACAGAAAGACTTTCAATGCTCGATTTATAATGACAAGCATTAGGAAAACAGTTGAAGACATTATTAATAGATGCAACACATGTCTAATAAACAATAAACGTCATTTTCAAGTACAGATGGTGCCACTCAAAAAAATAATCGCAACAACACCCAATAAGATTGTGTAGCATCATCCAAAAGGAACAAGCTGTGAACAGAAGATTAACGTCAAATCATTACAGTGATTAAATATAATCAGAAATATTATTGTAAAATTTAGTTAATTATCTTATTCATTTTGTAAGATGCAACCAAGCTACAATATTGTGCATTTTGAGAAAAACATCATAGCCAATTAAGTAATATTTGACAAATTGTAACAAGCGAAATTACGCTTACGTATGAACAGCCATATTGGCAGAAGATTTATTTGAAATTCAAAATCAGCAGGTACTTTAAAATTTTTAAATAAATAGCTCAGAATTTAAGAGAAATTTGATGAACAATAAATTCTTCGGAGTTTATTTTATTTTTCATTCTTCATTTATCTGGTTTGATATTTAATAAAATGTTCAGCTAAGCAAGTTGTGTCGAGTAGTGGCTGGATTCCATCACGGGATCGATTTGAAGGGTCCTTGTGCCAGTCATGAAACCGCACTTATGTTACAGTTAGGAGTTTTTCGATTCTTGCTTAGTCTGACTATCGATCTATACATGTATGAAATAATAGATGCTCAAAACGACTGGATAGTCGAACATTAGGAATTTATATCTATTACTAATTGTAGGAGACTTGACTATAATCGACCAAATAAATGACTTTACATGTATTGTTATTAAATGTAAGTATAGGAAACTGCTATCTATTAATTAATTTACTAAGCCAATAATTTTATGGTAATGGCTACCTTAATATTATCTAAAAGCAGTTAGTGTCAATGCCTGGTTGCTTTACTTAAACAAACCAACAAACACTTTACAAAATTGAGTTTAAGTCAGTTACAACTTGACATGAGTGCACGCACTGAGCTAAAGTAGGGTACACATAATTAGTCCTCGTTGAGCTGAGATGGTGCAGTGGATTCAGTCAATCGTTCATGAATGAGAGGAACTGTGATGTGGAGATCAGCTTCAGGCAGTAGCCCACAGATGATTCAAAGAGGAAACGTCACTCGGCTTCGTCACCTAAATAGTGATGATTAGTACTCAATTAACCTAGCTAGTTAAGTAAGGAGGAAAGGCTTGGCGATTCATTAATGTAGTAACTCCTCACCCGCAATTTACTGAGTAGTGATTACTAGCAATAATACACGGTGCAAATAGGCCAGGTGGAGGATGTTACATGGCGACCATGACAAATAAGAACAAAGTCAACGGAGAGGAAACACACAGTGATACTCTTTCAAAACTCTGAAACAACTCAAAGGAAAAGGGAAAAGGAAGCAACAGAGCAGTGAACGGAAATACAAAGTCAGTAAAGGCAGAAAACCTTAACCACAACAAGTGCAAACTGGACTCTTGAATCGTAACCAAACTGGAAAGCCACTACGACATCAAGAAACAATGACAAATAATAAAAGTAAGAGAGGAAGCGCAAAGAAAGCGATACTGAGAACCACCACCCCTATGACGACACGATCGTCATCCTATCCAAGGAATTCTGAAGCAACCCAAACCCCAGAGTCAGTAAGACAAGAATCCTCTTCCGAACCAGGAACCCCAGAAATCATGGAAATTCTGAGAAAAAATAACGAGACTGAGAAATTACTACGAGAAGAAATTGGTCTACTAACAAAAAGGATAGAAGATATCGAATTGGCAAGTGCGGAAACAATCAGGAACATCCAAATCGATATGGATACCAGATTAATAGAACAAAGTGAAGTGTTTCAAAATGAGATCAAGGCACTTACGAAACAATTAACGGAATCAAACAGTAGATTTCTGGAACAAAATCAGCTTCTGCAAGAGAAGAATAACATATTAGAAAGGACAAACCAGCAGCTAATAGAAGACAATGACCTACAAGCCGCAGAGATATCACAACTTAAGAGTAAAATAACTAGACTCGAAATAAGTAGAAATGAACAGCCAGCACAACTACAACAGGACTTGCTGGAAGTAGAAAACAGACGATTAATCGAAGACAAAGATCTGAGGCAAGAGGAGATAGCTCAATTAAAAGACAGATTGAGATTATTGCAACTGACCAAGGAACAAGGAAAAATACAGTCCCACAATTTTCAAGTCATAGCTAGAAAGGAATGCGAACTGCAAGCCCCACCACTCCATGATCACCTATCGGAAGTTTCTTTGGAAGACGAGAATGAGGCAGAAAAGAAGAAATTCATTGACGAGATCACAAAGGTAATAACCACGCAATTGCAAAAAGAAGAAGGGACAACAAAAAATATGAAACCAAAATACAGCAACTCAATATTAAATCAAGAAGTAGGAAATGATATGATCCCTTGTAAAGCCACATTACCAAAATTCAATGGCAGAGTGGACGGCTATAACCCAATGTTCAGGGAATGGCTCCAGATGTTCGAATTAACGATGGCAGAAAGAAAGGTGAGCCAACATTCAGCAGCAGTGAGATTCCCACTATATCTGACCAGAGCAGCAGCACAACACTACTTGCTGTTAGACCTGGAACCAAAAACAGACTACGAATTATTGATTGGCGACTTTATAGAATACTACGGAAACGAAAGTTTTAAGAACCAATATAGAATAATTTTAAATGGAACGAAGATGAAAAAGACAGATGACATCCGCAATTACATACAACAGGTCGAGAGGCTGGTCACACTCAGCTCAAGAGAGAACCAATACTCAAAATATGATCTCTTTTTGCATATTTGTAAAGGGATGCCCGAAAATATAAGAGCACAATTTGAAATCAAGTGTGATGTAGACGACAAATTGGAGAAGATGATCAGGAAAGCGGTGGATATACAAGCTACGATCGAAAATAACGTGAGAATAAATGAAAAGGCAGCTTGGCATAGAGAAACGCCAATGTGGAGAAACAACCTCAAACCGAAAAGCACAACGAAAACATATGAGACAGAAAAACAGGAAAAAACGATAAGAGTAAAAACTAGAGATGGAAAAACAAAGAAGGTTTGCGAGAAAGACATTAAATGTTATAATTGTGGAAAGAAAGGACATAACAAAGACGAGTGTCACAAACAGATAAACATGATTGGAGAAGAACAAGGATACTTCGAAGAAGAAGATTTGATAGAATCAGAGGGAGAAACAAATGAGGAACCCCAAACTGAAGAGGAATCAGAAAACTAAATGGAATGCCGACTCCTAAAAACCGCGCAGCAGTGATGATTATGGCGAAAATGGATACGGTAAACACAATGACAATATCGGTTAATGGAATAATGATAAAAGCAACCATTGATATGGGAGCGGCAACTTTGATAATTACGGACGACTGTGCAACAAAACTAGGATTCTCAAGAGAGGATCTCACCAAGTGTAATAAAAGACTCATCAATGCATCTGGCGAATATATCGATACCAAGGGAATACTGGAAGCGGTACAGCTAAGTGTGGCAAACACTACGTTCAAACAATCACTGGTAGTAGTGGACACACACAATAACATGCTACCATACGAGATAATCTTGGGAGATGACTTCCTTATAAAAAACAAATGTGTGATCAACTATGCAGATAGAACCATCAAAGTTAAAGAGGAAGAGATCGAAATCAAAGAAGAACAGGGCAGAGACAAAACAATCACGTTTGAACTGCAGGAAGATATACATTTGCAGCTGCATCAATGGAAAATGTATGAAATAGAAACAGAGGAAGCGATTACGGCCGACGTAATGATCTATGAGAATAAAGGAATAAATACAAAAAGGGTGTCAATGCCGTCAAGTATATGTGCAGTAAAAAATGGAAAGGGAAAAATTCCAATCCTAAACCCAACAAACCGGAATGTCAACTTAAGGAAATCACACATCAGAATATTCGGAAAACATGTGAAATCAAACATCAGACTGATTTGGAAAGCATTGGAGGACGAAGATGGAGCCAACAACTTGTAAGGTCGATTTGAGGACTTACAAGTGGAAGCGCAAAGTACTCCACATGGCCGACTCAAGGGCGAGTGGACGAACACCATCCAAGTCGCGAGTACTCCCAAAGGCCGATTCAAGGGCATTGGGACGAAAGCAACAGATGACGAATACAAAATCCCAGACATTGAGAATGAGAATTACCAACATCTCAATGAAGAGGAAATACAACTGCTAAGAAACATGTTAAGACGACATAAGCAAATATTCAACTATGGAGAGATAAGTGTGGGACAGGCAATAGGGGAGAAACATAAAATAGTGACAACAACTGACAAGCCAATAAAACTCCCCTGTAGAAGAGTGCCCGAACAAATGAAAGAAGAATACAATCGAATACTTGAAGAATTGATAGACAATAAAATTATACAACCAAGTGAGAGTCCCTATGCAGCACCAACGGTGTTTGTGAAGCAGGGAGAAAAATACCGACTATGCATAGATTTTCGAAAGTTGAATGAAGTGACGAAGAAAGATTCCTATCCCCTGCCAAGGATAGAGGATATGTTATATGAAGCAAGCAAGCACAGATACTTTACGACACTAGACTTGTGCAAGGCCTATTGGCAAGTACGGATGGAGGAAGACGACATTGAAAAGACGGCATTCATAACACCGTACGGGTTGTATGAGTGGATCTACATGGCGTTCAGACTATGCAATGCGCCAGCTACGTTCCAAAGATACATAACAAAAGTCCTGAAAAACAAAACGCACAGAATGGAAGACGGTATTAACGCATATATAGACGACATAATCGTAACAAGTGATACAGTACAAGAGCACATAGAGAAATTGGATAGAACATTGACAATCTTAGGGAAAGCAGGATTCCGAATAAATGGCAACAAATGCGAGATCTTAAAAGAAAAAATTGTCTTCCTAGGAAGAACGATAGAGAAATGCAGAATATCAATGAAAGACAATGCAAGGGAGATGATACGGAAAATAGAGAAACCAAATAACAAGAAAGATATCCAAAGGATAATGGGTTTCTTTAACTATTATGGCACATTCATTCCCAACATCGCAGGGAAAACCGCGAAAATGACAAAACTCATGAGGAAATCAGTACCATTTGTATGGACATGGCAAGAACAGGAGGAACTGGACAACATTAAGGAAGAACTAGCGCAACTGCCATCACTTAACACACCAGATTACAATGAGCAGTTTATATTAGATTGCGATGCAAGTAAGGTTGCCATAGGGGCAATGCTAGGACAGATGAAAAATGGAAAAGAGGTACCAATACAATTCTTCAGCCACAAACTACGGGCAAGTGAAGAGAACTATGGATCCACCAAGGTAGAAATGTTAGCCCTAGTCGAGAGTATTAGAAAGTTCAGACATTTCCTGATCGGGAAAGAATTCCGAGTACGCACCGACAACAGCGGCCTAGCATGGCTAAAAAAGTTCTTGGGAGACAAATCAGGCATTGTATCCCGATGGATAGAGTACCTCAATGAATTTACATTCACGATAGAGCATCGAAAAGGCACCCTACATAGCAATGCAGACTTTTGGACGTCGCTACCAGAGTACCAAAGAGACGCAGAAAAGACAGAGGGAGAAAAACAACAATTCCAGTTTCTACCACACAACCAATATGATGAGCTACCAGAGATTAACATAGACAAGAAAGGGCAAACGGTATTACCAATCATAATAAAGGAAGAGATCTCTGAAAAGGAGATAATAGACAAACAGCAAGATGACGTGATCCTCAACGAAATAATAAGTAAATTGAAAGAACCCTGAGTGACTTTATTGAAATTAACAGCAAGCTACTTTGAACGATACAAATGGAAAGTAAACTGAAATGGATTATTGTACGTTGAAGGCCAAAACAACAGAATCGCGATACCAGAGTATTTTAAAAGAGACCTTATACAGTGGATACATGAAAAAGGCCACCTCGGAATAACACAGACAGAGAAAACATTCAATGGAAAATTTATCACAACAGCAGTAAGGAAGGTAATCAAAGATATCATTAATAAATGCACAACATGTTTGTTACATAACAGTCAATGATTCCCAACACAGAGAGCACCGCTAGAAAAGATAATAGCCACACAACCGAACAAAATAATCCATATCAATCTAGAACAACTATCAAAAGATAACGAGGGATACCAATTCCTATTAGTGATGGTGGACAATTTTATGAAGTATGTGAGAATGATCCTGATGAAGAACACGACTGCGGAGACCACAGCAGAAATAGTAATGAAGGAATGGATACTGCGATTCGGGCTGATGGAAATGATTATATCGGATAAGGGACCACAATTCGAGAGCAGTCTATTCCAGGAGATGGCCAAGATGCTAGAGATAGTGAGCGAATGAACTACAGCATACCACCCGCAGGTGAATGGCACAGTAGAAAGATTAAACAGGACTCTGATAAAGCTAATAAGAGTAACAAAAACGAGGATCAGCGGGAATAAATGGAGAGAGGTGATTGAGATGATAGAATATTTCTACAACACGTCAGTACACTCAACAACAGGAATCACCCCATTCAAGGCAATGTTTGGCCAAGAGGCAGCTACACCACTGTCAATGCAATATACTGATTACAGCAAAGCTCTGAACAACAAATATGTAAATCAGCTGCGCAAACAGATTTCAGCAATTCATCAGACAATATGCCACAACACAAAGAAATTGTCAGTGAGACAACAGCGAAACTATAATAAAAAAATTTACAGGCACATGCACAAAGTAGGCAATAGGGTCTACGCATTTGCACCAATGAAACTAACAGACACGAATCAGGTTCGCAAATTAAAAACAGTCTGGTCCGGACCACATACAGTAACACAAGAATTGCCAAATAATGAATACATGTTAGATAATGGCAGACTGTTGCACTTCCAAAATTTAAAAAGAGCAATGGCAGACATTGAAGAAACAAAGATAGATGGAAGTGCTGAGTTTAAATTAAGCTGAATAAAAGGCAAAGAGGTTATGTATGACATGTGTGATTTAGATAGCCTGCCGGAGGAGGAATTCGAGGAAGAATTCACAGTGGATATTGGAAACGAGCAATTGGAAAGAAGAGTGCAACCCCAGACGGCTGCAAGAAATAAAACTATATATAACCCTGAAATATGGGATATAGATATAATAACTGCATTTAGGACAATAGAGATGGTCAATAGACGACGTAGAGTTAAGAGGAGCGGAATCAACCAACCAAGGGAATTCCAACCACAAACACAAGGAGGTGAGTGCGCAGAAGTTCTCAAACCGGATGTTGATTCAAGGGCAGAAGGGATGAGAACGACAAGATGGTGAATAGACAGCATAGAGTTAAGAGGCGTCCTAGTAGTACTCAAGGCCAATTCAAGGGCAGAGATACAAACAGACAATCAGCCTCTTTGCAGCATAACTTTCCTTCTGGGGGATCACTTTGCCGATTCGAGGGTGGTGAAACAACCAGAGTTCCAGGGGAAGGTGTGAGTGGTTGAAGAACCGTGGAGATCCGGAAGTGATTCAAGGCTGAAGGTATATCCACCAGAACCACAGCTGGTCAAATATCGTGGGTTGTAACTGATAGCTGATTCAAGGGCAAATCAGTTGATACCAGCGGCACAGGCTCACAGCCCATGGACTGCGAGTCAAGCACCAGCAGATTGCCTTTACAGATGAGGCAGATAGATATCTCCTCAGAAACAAGATCAGAGCATACGGTAAGATCAAGAGAGAGAGAAAAGCGAATGTCTAAAATCAACGGGGAAACGTTGCACCCCTATTTTATGGCAACCACAAAAATGCGGCACAATGCATTTGAGAAATTGTCTCCAGAAATGAAAATGTTAATTAGGAAAACTGCCAAAATGGAAGGGAGCATCTTGCCAATTCTATTAGATGCAGACAATGGGCCAAAAGTTAACGTATTTATCAGCTACCCACAAGAATTAAACGAAATGATTGATAGGCCATACATGAGAAGTACAACTCATATGACATTTAATGAAGATTTCACATTAGAGCACTCATGGCGTATAAGGAAAGGATAGTGAAAATCCGGGAGATAAATTTAGACGAAGAAAATTTAACGATCATACACGTGTTAAGAGAAAAAGAATACAATAAGAATCTACAAAAACAAATCGACCAAACAGTTCGGATGGCAAGAGTACAACAAACAAGAATAGTCATCATAGTGATGAGAGAAAATCTGGAGGAATTACCTCAATATCTAAAGGATTTAGTACTAGGGACAGAAGGTTTCTTCCCATGGGAGAAGAAAGAATTCACAATCTCCGAGCTGATCCATTTCGATTTACAAATTGACTACTGGGCGCAGATATATGGAATAATGATAGATCACAGCATAGCAATAGACACTGCGGAGGTATGACAAGCAATAAAGCAGAAGAATGTGCAACAAGAAATTGATGAGAATATGAAACAATAAACCAGAAACAGCAAGCAGTGCACATTCACAAAAATAATAAAAAGAGCCAAAATGCTAAAGAAAGGTGGAATAACAACGCCCGTAGAAATTTGTGAAATGGTGATGAAAACACAATTAGAGATCACTAAAGAAGAACAACTATTAACCTCGTCACAGTTGATACTATCCCCAAAAACACAAACAATGATTGACAGGATAAATATCGAAAAATGGGGAGATGTGAGCCAAGACAGCACGATCGAATGGATCAATATGGACGATGAAC
>CABFPE010000043.1:1830289-1843450 GCA_900660155.1 Hofstenia miamia
ATTATTATTATTATTATTAGGGGACGGTAATACACTTCATGCATTTGAAACATACATTCAACATTGAGCACCTACACAAACATCCACTCAAACATTGACTATATTATTATATATTGTACATATTAATTTGTAGTAATTTTGTTCATGTTTATTTTCTTTTGTCATGTGTTAGTTTGTAGATATTGTATACATATAATGCGCAATAAATTTGCTCTGACTCTTATTATTATCATGCAGTAATGAAAACTCACTGTAATCCCAAAATATATATTCTATAAATTGTTCCTGACACTCGAAATAATTCAATAAGCCTATATGGTAACAGAGTTTAACAAAGAAAAAAATCACTATAATCTTCACAATCAACGCAAAAATATTATCTGTGCTCATTACATATAGTTTTATTGCATTTGGTGCAACAAATAAATGTTTTCCTATCGTGTGAGTATATGTGATGACGTAATATTCCATGTTATATTGAAATTACTCACAGCTTTCTATAGGACAGTATATGTCAAAGATTTTTACTGTAATGAATGCAAATTATGCATATCATATTGATACAATTACGATGTAAATATATGTAAATCATTGTTGATCAAAATAACATAAATATTTCACTTAAAAACGTACGACATGCAGGCGTGTACATTGAAAACAATTCTTTTTGCTCACCTAATAAAATACAACAAATGCTTCCAATTCAACTCTATGAGTTGAAACAAACACTGTTCTTCTGGTTGGATTTGTTCTGTTCCATTCATTTATAACCCGCCTACCTTGAAGATGAGAATTGTTTCTCGTTCAGTTTCGGGATTTATACCTGGTGTAGACCCTTATTTCGTGATGATTCCCGGCCAACATTTGTTGGTTCATAGTCGTACCAAACACGACCGGATGGAGCCACAAAAGCACCAACCTCTTGATGGGAAGCAGATGTTTCCCCTTCGTCTTCTTCTTCTGAATAAGATTCACTTCCACTGACCTCATGCAAAAATTCCGAATCCAATATATTATCATTCGAATCTGAAGAAGGAGAAAGTTCATCTTCATGAGGGAAGTTAGACTGAATAGACTCATTTGCAGCGTCATCAAGCATTGATATTGAAGTCTTCTTCATCCGACAATTCATCCTGTTGGAATATCATAGCGATGGCAGGATCCTTACAGAGACGGTTAGGACGACTCATGGTATTAGCCATTCGACTGGCAGTTGATTATCAATTGTGAAATACAAATGAGTCACAGCCAGCTTGAGGAGCCAATATAAAGTATGATGTCATTATTCTGGGATTAAGAGTCATCACATGATAGATTAACCAATGAGAAGCCTCTTCCTGCACCAACTAACAACATTTGCTTTTATTGAAACTCTTAATGACCTAGAAGTGAAATGCATGTTTCAAAGTCGCACAGAACATAGGAGGGTATCACATACCCTGTTCGGTGTTCCAGGACCAAATCATAAATATGAAATTAACTATGACGAGTATCTTAAATCGCCTTTACACAATTAAAGAAAACAATATTTCAGCAAAAGACAATGAATTTCAAAAGAATCAGTGATTAGTTTAGGATATACAATCCGTTGAACATGTCACACGGTATGACATACCCAGAAAACCGGACAACCGTTAATCACTAAAATTTATCACTAACTAATTTATTAAATAGAGTAAATCATATTCCAACATATGACCTTACAAAATGTGTAAAAATATCATTATTGGAAGATCTATACTGATTTTTTAGTTTGTGCCTTTAAAGACGCAATGGGATGTTTAGGTTTAATATAATTAAGCTACATATTAATGATTTATTCAAAATCAACAAAATTTGATACTGTTAAATAAAACAGTAATTTCTTGCATAATAATCATTTCATGCATACATTACAGAGGTTTATTGCACTCCAGTACGCGCTATCACTTTATTCCAATTATATTCTATGAATATCACGTGCTTTGTTAGGCATCTTAATTGATTAGATAGAGCAACTACAGCTAGTAGTGCATTGAGTCAAGAAGGTGCTTTTTCCTTTTATCTGTATAACCATAGCCTAACACTGGCATAAAGTAAAGTTATAATCAAATTATTATAAATTTCAAATTGCGCTATCTACACGTTTTAGAACATTTATTGTTGTGATAGTTTAGGCTGTTAAAGTTATATATAACATGTATTTTAAATGTGTGTTACTATCAAAAGTTATAGTGAGTTATGAAGTAAGTCTAAAAAAGAGGTATTTTAGCAAGTGTTCAGTGTCAAAGTGACCATTAAAGGATTTCATAATTAAATAGGTATTTTACAGTACTAATCAGTCTCATGGCATTTACTGCTCCCAGGTCACATGAAAGTGGGACCTGGAACAAATATTTAAGTGGAATGAGACCAACCATGACCAACTTAATATTAAGTTGGCCATGGACCAACATACTACGTAACCAAAAATTACGAAGCTAAGACCACGGATTTCAGAATATTACTAATAAGTTCTGCTAATTTTGGGCTAAATACAAGTTATACCGTAAAGCCAGTGGAAAATGGGATCAAAAACTTCAATAGGACTAGGTCCAAATTCAACATGGCTCAATTATAGCAATTTAAGCTTTAAAACTAATTGAAAATCAGTGTGATAGCTTAGCTCATTTCGCCAAAAATTTCAGCATAAAACACTGTTGAAACATCATGAGGCATTTAAATCGTAAAGACAATGGTTGGGTTCAAAATATTCATGTGTGTATGTGAAAATCGTTGTTTCCATGATTTTCAATTTTTTAAGATTTTGTCAAGTTTAATACAAATCTTGAGGATGTTATATTCATATACTATTTATGCATGCTAATTAATCCACTCAGGTCATGCAGCTTAAATACATAAAAAATTTACTCAGTGGACTTCCTCTAATTACTTGATTTTTTTAGAATGCTAACTTTTAAAAGGCATGCAATTAATCCACGAGTTAATAAAGAATACAGAAAAAAATCATTTGGACAAATTGAAATCCCAAACAATCTCATTGCGGAGTTAACTTTTGAAGATTTTGTGTCAACAGTTAATAATCTCATGGAGGAAACTGATTCGCCACTGCTAGTTGATGGTACCAGTTCAGATTTAAATTTTAGATTTGGCAGGCTAAAACGAAGAGTTCATGAAAGATTACGAAATTTAGGTTGTCAGCATATAAATCTATTTTTATTGTTTCTTATCGTATAAATTATTTAGTGTCTATAATGTCATACATCTTAAACGTTTTTCATTAAAACAAAAAACTAACCCACTCTATGTATTACATTTGTGCAATCCACAAACAAAATATTGCAAATTTGAAAATGAAAATTTTCATGAAATTTTAATTGCTGACAGCTTGCATAGTTGGAAGGCACCGAATTAACTACAAAAAGAAAATTTCTTGTATACAAATCATAAGTGAAAACCTTATTTCAGCTTCACTTTTGAAGCATCGCAATGACTTTCTCACACGAAAACTAGAAGAGGAACATGCTTTTTCACAAAGTTTACAACGACTTTCTTTTCTTAGAGGATGTGGATGCAGCAGTAGCAGCAAATGCCTATATAACGCGACAAAGTTAGTCAACAGAATCACGGCAAAAGAAACATTTCAAAGTGAACTGCTCTTGTAACAGACTAAAATACATTTATTTATCTGTTTGTGGTTTAATTACTGCTAAAAATCCTTATTTCAATTAATGTATTGATCAATATTTATTTGTATTATAGTTTCACAGAACCATTGGAGTATTTTGTTATATAGCTATTACTGATATTGCGAGTTTAGACTGTTAAGAAATTTGAAGTTGATTATAATATATAAGTATTGATTAAATATAAATTATTCCCCAACTTATGCATTATTTTGTGTTAAACTAGAAATTTCTTTAGTATATCATTGAAAGTTCATGTAATAATGCTTCCTTTGAAGGGAATTTCCATTTTCCACTCAACCAAGTATTCTTCATTCTATAAATTATATTTAGATCATAAAGTCAAAAAATATGTCACATTTATAGTCTATCACTTAGACAATATTCAGCATAAACTAACGTAGTAATGACTTACAAATCCTTGCAGATAAAATCTGCAGCGCAGGGAAATATGCTGTTCCATTGTTATCATTATCTAGAATGTCTAAAACCAGCCACTACGTAATTTCATTGTAAAATGTCAAATGATGTGACTCGCACAAATTTTTTATAGCGTACAATCAGATCGATTGTTAATAACCAATTAGCATTTTGCATCTCACTGTATAGTGGAATTTTCGCGCTGACTAGCTCCATGTAAAACTGTTTTTTGTTTTTTGGATTTATCTAAACTGGATCCACTACGATGTCCGAAAAAGAATGTTAAATTTCGCACTTTTACTTTAAGTGCTATTTTAATTTAAATAGTAGACCATCTTTGGAGACCTATTGCTACATGAGTTTTTATTCTATCAAGACAGTTTACATACTATTCGATGCGTTCTGAGTATTTCTACGAAAAACATATTTTGATTTTATGAGTTCATCAATTTTGACAGTTCTTAGAGCGAAAAATGACATCAATCGAAACTCGACTCCATTACATAACATTTGTCTGTTATTAATATATATATAATTTATTGTTTATATAAATAGTTTGTATTACATTATTCATTTAATTTCTCGATTGTTTAGGTTGACTACATAAAATGAGAAGAAATAGTTGTGATGAAACAAAGTTCGTTTCTAACGCACTTGGAATAATGATCATAACCTACACAATTTGTATATGTAATATATTATTGGATATTCAATAATTGTTCATGAATTGTAAACTTCTTGAGCAATTATATTTAGCTTTTTATTCAATTAACGCTATGAATTTAATGTTAGATGTAATGAGAGTAAAACCTTCACATTTTTTCAGTTTCTAATAGAGATAAGCAATTTAGATGCATTGCAAAATCCTGTTGATATATATGCATTACTTCAAAGAACGAAAGATAATGCGTCATTGAAGTGGAGTAATTAGTTCACAAATCGCAATAAATTCAATTCATTTAATTCCAAATGATTTTTCTTAAATATTAATTTGCACTGCGTTACTTTACCACTAGAGGGCTTGTAAATCGTTGAATTGAATTTCGTCTAATGCATTAGACGAAATATATTTTGCTGAAAAATCTTTATCCCGACAGATGGCACTCGCAAATGCTCAATATAGCTTATCTTAGTACATTAGGAAATATTATTTTGTGCAATTTCTTCTAAAGTATGCACCATTTTTAAAAATAACTCTGAGGATATGAGTGTTAATGTCCTTAAGATTTCATAGAACCATTAAAGTATTCATTTACTGTGGTAGTTTTTTGTACAATTCATGGCAGCTATTTGTCAAAAATCAATGATTTTTGAGTTAAATTTGAATATTACGTGCTGTGAGGAAACATTTTCAAAGATCAACTCTCGGCATTTGATTGGCTAGCACATGGCGAATCAATTTCACCCTGCATGGCTGGTAATTCAAATAGATTTTGGACGCGAAAGATTTTTAATTAAGGGGTTTGTAACTTTTTCAATCTATACTTGTAGATAATTAAATTTTGCTCCATATGCTAAATTTGCACCAGAAGATATGTGCAGCAACCTATAAAATTCACGACTAAATAAGATGATAGAATTTTTACTAATTCATTTAGTTGATTTATTTTTTAAATTCTATATGCCTTGATACATTGAATTATTAGAAATCTATTTAGAAGCTATAAACACCCAGACCCTATTTTGAACATTCCTGTTTACAGAGTAATAATTCATCGCAACTAATTCTATATTTTGTGCGTCTAGACAAACATTCATACCTTTCAAATTTTAATCGCCTTTTCATTTCAGGTAAATTTTTTATTGCATTTTAAAACGTGTTCTATTGTATATATCATGTGAAGTAACATCATAGTATTGATTTACTACTGTGTATATAAAAAGAAATATTTTTAAAAAAGCATGTTGATTACACGTTTTTTATAAGAAACCTACATGTAGAATCTCGAAAAATTAAGACACTTTTGGAACTACATTATATGACGATTTTTCAAATAAGAAAGTTTTTTCATACATATTTACATTTCTTTTTATGTGGCAAAAGCTGTAAGCCATCATCGTTTATCTAAAAGAAGTGATTCTGTTAGAATATACATTAGCAATATTACTTTTAATATGACTACTGTATATGTAGTTGATATTTGTTGAGATTTTGTGTTGTGTTCGTACATATGACTACTGTATAGTTAATATTTGTTAAAAAAAATTTTTGTGCTGTGTTCATAATTAAGAAATTAAGAAATATTTAAAACTATATCACTCATTGGATGAAAATTTTTATCAGAAATAATTAGAAACTGAATAAGAAACTTTTGGAACTAAAAACACCAAAAATTTTACCAAAATTAAGAAACTTTTAGAGCTAGCCCCTTCACCTAGCTTTTTATATAAAAAAAAGTGTATTTAATTAATCTTTCATCGATTATTTTTTGTAAATTATTTCTATTAATTTCGACCAATTCATAAAACCTTTTTGTTTTGATTAAATAAAATAATCATTCAGAGGAATTTTTAAACAATTTATTAGCATTGTCACAAAGTTTGAATGGGATTTCATTGTCAGACTGTTTTTTTATAAATAAATTTATACATAAACCACAAAAACAATATGTGAATACAAATATTAATTTTTCCACACGGCTTTGTATTTTAATGATTGCAATGGATGAAATTAATTTTAACCTAAGTTATATTGCTATTTTTATTGTATTATGGGTGAAATTTCTGCATGGGAAGGATATTACAGCCTATTCCCGCTGATATTATAATTATGATAGAAGGCTCATTGTAGCTTTTGATTATAATAGAGGGCTAATGGTTAAATATGCTGTAATTAAATTTTTAAATCATTAAAAATTAATAAATAATACTTTTCTAGTGCTAATTCATATTTAGTATTACTCTATGTTAGAATTAACACAATATTTGTTGCTGTAACTAAGCATTAAGGTATATTTTTAATGAATTAGTCACTGGCATAAAATCAGATAGTCATTAGTATTGAATCACAGTAGTCCTTATTAATGAGTGCTTAATAATGCATATCTAGATGTAATTTTTTATTTTAAAATGATTTAATATAGTTTTAAATCCATTTCTACAATATTCGCAATGTATTCTCTATTTATGATGCCCTACACACCATTATACCACATCAAAGTAGTCATTAATAAAAAATTACAGTAGTCCTATTTTATCTTTAATAACTGACACTTTTCTAGCCCTAATTTTTAATTTAAAAGCGGATTATGACAGTGCGATCTTGATATCTTCAATATTGGTTAAGCATAGAGGGGTTGATTATCTGTTTTTGCATTATTTCATTTGAAAGTAGTCATTAATTTTGAAACGCAGTAGTCCGCAAAAATAATTGATTAATGTGCTTAATATTACTTTTCTAGATCGGATTTTGAGTCTAAAAACTATTTGCATTAGTAAAATATTAATATCTTCAATATTAATGGAGTACTCAGCAATTTAAAAGTGAAGATCGTCAAATTCGGGGCTATGTTATACAATAGTTGTCATTAAACTAAAAACATAGTAGTCCTAATCTATCAATACCAAATAGCACTTATCTAGGACTAATTTTTAATTTCTAAACGATTTAAGACATTCCGAAACCTATTATTTTCAGAGCATTGAGTCATTATTTATTGCCAGTACCCTATCTTGGATTTGCTTCATTTCAAAGTAGTGGCAAATAATTTATGAGAGGTGTATACCCTATGAACTAGTGATACAAAATAGATATCTAGCAATATTTTTCAATTTAAAAACTTTTAAAGTTGGTCCCAAATCAATATCTTTTATATTACAATAGCTTTTGAGGGGTACTTAATAAAGCTACTGAACTATCTTAGAGTAGTCATTCACTTAGTAGTCCTCATTCACAACTGTTAAATCAGCCCTGTAGGGTCTTTTTATAGCTATATAGTGGTATTTTCTATGTATACATTCAAATTATACTCGTTTTTCAGGTTCATGGGGTATATTTTGACAAGGAGCCCTGTTATTATAATTTTTTTGACAGATGGCCTTTATTATAATGAAAAATTGACAGAGAGCCCTGGTTTATAATCGATTTCTACTAAATTTTGTAATTCATGAAACCTCCTCCACGCTTTCTATCCATTTAAAGCATCTTTACTCCTTCATTTGCTCCACTAAGCGCTATCCCGCCTGTTGGAAGACATCTTGGATTTCTCCGCTGTTAAAATCTAATCAGCTTCCCTCCTCGCAGGTCACGTCCTACCGCCCAATAGCTATTCTATCTCGACTGTCTATCATCTTTGAACGCCTTGTTTTATGGCAAGAACAGGAGGAACTGGACAACATTAAGGAAGAACTAGCGAAACTGCCATCACTTAACACACCAGATTACAATGAGCAGTTTATATTAGATTGCGATGCAAGTAAGGTTGCCATAGGGGCAATGCTAGGACAGATGAAAAACGGAAAGGAGGTACCAATACAATTCTTCAGCCGCAAACTACGGGCAAGTGAAGAGAACTACAGATCCACCAAGGTAGAAATGTTAGCCCTAGTTGAGAGTATTAGAAAGTTCAGACATTTCCTGATCGGAAAAGAATTCCGAGTACGCACCGACAACAGCAGCCTTGCATGGCTAAAAAAAAGTTCTCGGGAGACAAATCAGGTATCGTATTCTGATGGATAGAGTACCTCAATGAATTTACATTCACAATAGAGCATCGAAAGGGCACCCTACATAGCAATGCAGACTTTTGGACGTCACTACCAGAATACCAGAGAGACGCAGAAAAGACAGACAGAGAAAAACAACAATTCCAGTTCCTACCACACAACCAATATGATGAGCTACCGGAGATTAACGTAGATAAGAAAGGGCAAACGGTATTACCAATCATGATAAAGGAAGAGATCTCTGAAAAGGAGATAATAGACAAACAGCAAGATGACGTGATCCTTAACGAAATAATAAGTAAATTGAAAGAACCTCGAGTGACTTTATCGAAGTTAACAGCAAGTTACTTCGAATGATACAAATGGAAAGTAAACCGAAATGGATTACTGTACGTCGAAGGTCAAAACAATAGAATTGCAATACCAGAGTATTTTAAAAGAGACCTTATACGGCGGATACACGAAAAAGGCCACCTCGGAATAACGCAGACAGAGAAAACATTTAATGGACGATTTATCACAACAGCAGTAAGGAAGGTAATCAAAGACATCATTAATAAATGCACGACATGTTTGTTACACAACAGTCAATGATTCCCAACACAGAGAGCACCGCTAGAAAAGATAATAGCCACACAACCGAACGAAATAGTCCATATAGACTTAGAACAACTATCAAAAGATAACGAGGGGTACCAATTCCTATTAGTGATGGTGGACAATTTCACAAAGTATGCGAGAATGATCCTGATGAAGAACACGACTGCGGAGACCACAGCAGAAATAGTAATGAAGGAATGGATACTGGTACTCAAGGCAGATTCAAGGGCAGAGATACAAATGGACAATCAGCCTCTTCACAGCTTAACTTTCCTTCCAGGGGATCACTTCGCCGATTCGAGGGCGGTGAAACAACCGGAGTTCCAGGGGAAGGTGTGAGTGGTGGAAGAACCGTGGAGATCCGGAAGCGATTCAAGGCTGAAGGTATCTCCACCAGAACCACAGCTGGTCAAGTATCGCGGGTTGTAACTGATAGCCGATTCAAGGGCAAATCAGTTGACACCAGCAGCACAGGTTCACAGCCCATGGACTGTGAGCCGAGCACCAGCAGATTGCCTTTACGGATGAGGCAGATAGATATCTCCTCAGAAACAACATCAGAGCGTATGGTAAGATCTAGAGAGAGAGAAAAGCGAATGTCTAAAATCAACGGGGAAATGTTGCACCCCTATTTCATGGCAACCACAAAAATGCAGCACAATGCGTTCGAGAAATTGTCTCCAGAAACAAAAACGTTAATTAGGAAAACTGCCAAAATGGAAGGAAGCATCTTGCCAATTCTATTAGATGCAGACAATCGGCCAAAAGTTAACGTATTAATCAGCTACCCACAAGAATTAAACGAAACGATCGATAGGCCATACATGAGAAGTACAATTCATATGACGTTTAATGAAGATTTCACATTGGAAACAGCACAAGCACTCATGGCATACAAGGAACAGATAGCAAAAATC
Organism: Hofstenia miamia; assembly: GCA_900660155.1. NCBI lineage: Eukaryota > Metazoa > Xenacoelomorpha > Acoela > Hofsteniidae > Hofstenia > Hofstenia miamia. Next base: position 1,840,557 of record CABFPE010000043.1, read on the forward strand.
CCGGAGATAAATTTAGACAAAGAAAACTTAACGATCATACATGTGTTAAGAGAAAAGGAATACAATAAGAATCTACAAAAACAGATCAACCAAACAGTATGGATGGCGAGAGTACAACAAACGAGAATAGTCATTATAGTGATGAGAGAAAATCTGGAAGAATTACCTCAATATCTAAAGGATTTGGTACTACGGACAGAAGGCTTCTTCCCATGGGAGAAGAAAGAATTCACAATCTCTGAGCTGATCCATTTTGATTTACAAATTGATTACTGGGCGCAGATATATGGAATCATGATAGACCATAGCATAGCAATAGACCTGTTCCAACAAACGAAAACAGTAGAAATGTTACAAGGAAACGAAGGATTAGAAAAAGCCATGACACTATTCATCAAGTGCAGCATGACGCAATGCCAAGAACATTTAAAAGAAATTCAAAACGTATGGGCTAACATGAAATTGCAGAAAAAGATAGATGAATCATGGCCAGAAATCAAAATAGAGGCACCAGCACGTAAATACCACAAGACAGTGGAGATGGTATTGGCAGAGATCAATCGAGCATACGAGCTAAACACAAAGAAGGATTTCCGTAAACTTATATTGGAAGAAAAGAATGCGCCAGAGATCAGATACAGGACATCTGCGTGGCTTTTAGCAATACTGCTCACAGAAGATAAAGATCTCAGATTACCTATAGCAAGGAGCCAAAGAGTAAAGCTCACAAAGGCAAAGAAGTTTGAAATCGCGTTATCACCAATGAACACGCAGACAAAGAATTGGATGTTGAAAGGACACGTTGAAAAAATTGAATTGCCAGACAAAAACGAGAAACCATTACAGACGATGGAAAAACTACTAGGCAGGTTGATAACAAAGCATCACCCAATGGGAAGAATGTCGATAGTACAACTCGCAAACCTCACAGGCATATGCCCGAGTGAAATTCAGATATTTGAGGAGCCCATGCGAAAATATATGTGGGGTGCAACATCGGAGACAAAATTGAAACAGCTGCAAACTCAACCTTGGTTAACCACAAAAAAGATTATTAAACGCAAACTAATACACACTGAGGAGATACGACAAGCAATAAAGCAGAAGAATGTACAACAGGAAATTGATGAGAATATGAAACGATATGCCAGAAACAGCCCGCGATGTACATTTACGAAAATAATAAAAAGAGCCGAAATGCTAAAGAAAGGTGGAATAACAACGCCTGTAGAAATTTGTGGAATGGTGACGAAAACACAATTAGAGATCAGCAAAGAAGAACAACTATTAACCTTGTCACAGTTGATACTATCCCTGAAAACACAAACAATGATTGACAGGATAAATATCAAAAAATGGGGAGACATGAGCCAAGACAGCACGATCGAATGGATCGATATGGATGATGAATGATTTCTGGTAGAAATAAAAGTAACAAAAGAGAAAAAAGAAATCACAGAAAGAAACTACCAGAGAATATGAGAACAGCAGATGGTCGCAACAATGAAATTGATGTTTACAGAAGCATTCACATGCACAGAGTTAGAAGAGCTGATGAAACCATTTAATCAGATCACGGTCGATGTTGAATGCATCACCTCTAAAGTCGACATCCAGGAGCATATATGGATGAAACAAAGCAAACAGGGACTCACACAATCATTTTGGGAGACAATCCCAGAATCAAGAATGAATTACCCCACCACCATCAGATTAGCAACGGCATCTAATACAAAGGGCACCTACACTGAAATTGAAAGACTCGTCAATACGAAGATCTTACTATGTACGCTGCCTACAATGATTTCAATACTGATGGTACTGCCTAGATGGCGACTCCTGAAAGAAGTAAAACCAGCAAAAACATTTCTACATGAATACAAATCATATGTGAACTTGCAATGCAAAGCCATAGAAATGACAGAGCGAGAGGATTACAAGAGAACAAAAAAGATATTGTTAGATAATAACAACAAAGAATGCATTTATATAGAAGGAACAATTACCCCAGATCAGCTATATACGAGGGGAAAAGTGATTCACATATAACTTAAAGAGTTAAGAGATGAGATAGAGAAACACCAGCCACGAGCAGTAATGTTGTTTTCGGGAGTCAATGATATCGTGTGGACTGATATGTGGGAACAAAAGTATTGCTACTATGATGTAACGAAAAGAGTTGAGATTGTTACCATGATGCGTATCGGAAAAAACGATCCCAGACAGATATCAGAACAAGAGGTATTGGACAATATGGTGCACACATGTAAAGCTGATGCGCAAATGACACTCTTGATAGCAATGAAAGGCATTCACTTGTATGAAAAATATTATGAAATCTTTTCACAAAAGATAAACGAACTAAGGGAGATGACACCTATAGCAGAAAACATCAGAGAAACTAGATTCTTGAAATACGTGAACACTGTCACCACTGAACGCAAAGCAGTACTAAAGATGTCTAAACAATCTGAGTACGTGATGATTACATGGGAAGACCCTGTGGCGGAGTCATTGATCAGAAGAGCAGACACTCTCATACATAGGGAGCGGCCAGTGCTGTCCATAACGCAAGCTGAGGAGGGCGTGTAGCATCATCCCAAAACAAATAGCTGCAGGAATAACGTCGAACGATTACAGTAATTAAAAAATAATTGTAAAAATTTAGTTAATGATTCTATTCATTTTTGTAAGATGCAACTAAGCTACAATATTGTGCAAATTAAGAAAAACATGTTAGCTGATTAAGTAAAAATTTGACAAAGTGAAACAAGTGAAATAACGCTTACAAATGAACAGCCATATTGGCAGACGAATTATTTGCAATTCAAAATCAGCAGGTACTTCTAAGATTTTAAATAAATAGCCGTGAATTTGATTAAAAAGTTGATGAA
>CABFPE010000043.1:1844205-1868590 GCA_900660155.1 Hofstenia miamia
GTTGCTTTAGTTAATCAAATCAACAAACACTTTACAACATTGAGTTTAAGTCAGTTATAACCTGAAGTGAGTACACACACTGAGCTAAAGTAAGGTTCACATAATTAGTTCCAATTGAGCTGAGACAGTGGGTGCAGTCATCGTTCAAGAAGAAGAGGAACTGTGCTGTGGTGATTGGCTTCAGGCAGTAGCCCATAGAAGAACTGAAGAGGAAACGTCACACATGGCTCCATCACCTAAATAGTGATAATTAATATTCGATTAACTTAACTAGTTAACAAGAAAGGAAAATTTTGGCAGTTCGAGGATCTAGTAACTCCTCACCCGCAATTTACTGAGTGATAATCATTAATAGTGATACACGGTGCAAATAGGCCAGGTGGAGGATGTTACACAAGGTTTTCATTCAAAGGCTGCAGTCACTCTTGATGATTTGGAGTTGCCACAGTGGTTAATGTAGACACAGGCATCAAGGCAGATTGGGTAAATGTTGGACTACAGCTTACAAGAAAAGTTGCCAGTGAGGCAGACTTAGGCATTACAGAATTTGGAAAGAGTGGTTTAGAGGCTTCTGTGAACTGGGAAGACACTATTTGTGCAACCTTATTGGTAAACTTTTCACTAAAGGCTTCCAGGTCTTTGTCCATTACAGCATGTGTAATGTAGTCAACTGAATTGGCAGGACTAGAAGGGGAGGTACTTTGGAATGAGAAGTTGTTGGCAGATCAGTGCTCTTAGATGCAAGATCATGAATTTGGATTTCTAGAGATGTGATAGCTTCCAGCATTCTTTGTTCCCTGCACTGATATTTGATGTGCTGGGCATTCAACTCAGTTTGCAGACTCAATGCATTGTTCACATTCCATTTGCATTGACATTTGCTGGGACAAAGACTCTTTCAAGTTTTCAATTTCTAATGTTTGAGCATTTATGTCTGGTGTCTGAGCTTCATATCAACAAGAAGGGATTGGTGGAGCATTAGCAGTATTGAGGATTCATAGATGATTCACTGGAGAAGTTTGACAGGGGAAAGTGGGTAAAGATAAATTAATTAACAATCCAATTGCACAAGGGGTAATGTTCTGGCTACTAATGCTTGCATAGGGGATGCTCTGCACAGGAGTCCCAATAGGAGAAAAAACAACAGTACTACTAGAATCCATGGCTTAAAACAAAAGTAAAGAAACCAAGAACTTTCAGAAAAATCCATCACAATTGGGGAGCACATTCAAAAATCAAGCAACAACAATAGTTACCAGAACAGAAGCAATTAGGCAGTATGGCAGACAAATATGAAGAGTACTTGGTAACAAATCTAACATGCAAAAACAGAAAGAAAAAATAGAATAGAAAATAAAAGAACTAAAACAAGCAAGTTAAGAACTTTGGGGGAGCATAGATCAGTGGCAGTTCAAGATCAAGTCAGTGTCACCATGTAGAATCAGGGGTGTGAACTAGGGTGAACAGCACTGAGGAACTTAATGTCACAGCAGAAGGTTGCAAGAGAGCCATCTTGTAGAATGGCCCTGATTCTAATGAAAAATAAGCAAATAGAAAAACATTGGTAATTCATCCAAATAACTAGTAAGTTGTTCTCTTATCTCTCAGCTCAGGTAATAATAGCATGTAATTACCATGCACTTGGGCTAGCCAACACCATAATATTGTCACAGTGTAAAAATTATAGGTGTCTGTTTGTGTTGCATCTAAAAAGGCAAAGTCTTATAACTTACATGTAGCCATATCCTAATGTAGTCCACTATTTGGGCTGCTATTGTCTAGAAACTAGTTGCATCCCCAGTTCAGAAGAGTGACTCCCAAATTGTTGCCAGAACTTAAGCAATTATAATCACAACCATCAGGTTAAATATAATAGTGGTAAAGACAAAGTAAGCACAGCTTCATGTGAGAATTAAAAGAAAATGGGCACTATTTCCCCAGGGTGGTATGCTAAATCACCTATCTATCTCACTAAAAGCCAGTAACTGTTGGTGGGAGGATGGTCATAATTATTTGTCAAATAGAAACAATATATGTTATCTTATTATATTTTAAAATTTGACCTTAATGTATGTGGGAAGTCCTTTTAAATTATTGTTATCAATATAAGAAAAAAGCAAAACCTTTATACAGTTGCATTGCTAAACAAAACATTTCAAGTCACTACATTTTTCAATATGGAATTCAAATAATTATTAACTATTATATATATATATATATATATATATATATATATATGAAATAATAATATTTTTAGGATATTTTGAATTTATTTATAATCACTATATTGTTTCTAACACATGGATGATTGCCTGAATTATAATATAAACATTTGTCCCTTTGGAACAATATCAAACAAATTCTGTATAAGGCTATTACTATGAAGAAAATTCATGTTCCTTTGACAACAGTAATTGGCTCTTAGTGAGATAGATTGGTGATATAGCGTACCACCCTACAACCCAAAATCAGCATCCTATAATCTTTCATAACAAATTTTTTCATAATTAATATTACAATCATGGGACATTAATAACTATAAACTTCTGAGAAAAACAACTGTCACAAATTTTTATATTTAAGTATTTTTTTGTAAGCTTGTCTCAAATCATTGCTTACTTTTAACCCTAACCCCCTCATTCAATTTTTGAATTTGTTTAATTCCGCTGTCCCATATTTCAAATAGATATTATGAAAGAATTCATTATGAAAGAGCATATGCCAACCCCAAAATCATACATATCAAAATTTTTTTTATAATTTTACTCTAATTACTATATGTTTTTTACCAGTATTACATTAAATATTTTAATGAAAAAAAAGTGTCCTAAACTGAATGTGTCAATATGAATATTTTGTCTCAATTTTTGACCATTGCATAATATTATGAAATTGTCTCAAAATAATCATGATTTCAGTGAATTACCTCATGATTGCAATTCCTTGCACAATGTAAATCATAAATTGGTTCAAAAAGTTTCTGCTTGTTCTACCTGCCAGTGTATCTTACTTTTTTAACTAAGAAATTTACCGTATTTTATCAACCAATAGCAATATGATTTCAACCTATTGGCAAGAATTTGTTTGATGTTGTCTGCGGTTTTCTCTAGATTAACTTGCTATTTCAAGTTCTGTCAGATGATTTTTGTTTGCAGTATATATTTCAAATAAGCATTCCTAGTTTATATCTTTGAAGAACCTTCTTATGGATCTTCATTGATGTATGCTTTGGTTTAAATATATAACATTGGAAGGTAAGCTTTTTTGCTTTTTATTGATTATCCAGTATTAACATACACAATTAGCATACATGAAATCAAGCACAATTGAATTGATTTTCCATTTAATTAAAATCTTCAGTACTGGAATTGATATGCAAAGTTACTGTATAAAAATACAACTCTAAATATAAAACAATATAAATTATTGCTATTTTGATTCAGGGGGATTTGAACCCACAATCTTCTGTACATGAGTACAGATGTGTTTATTTTACACCACAAATCGAAATATAGATCTTATTCACCACCCAGAAAGTTTCCACAAAGGCAATGTTCTTCATTACAATGCAAGTTCTTATCATATAGATTTATTGATTTAAAAACGAACTGAGTTAAATATATTCCATGATTAGGTACCTGTTTATCGCAGATTTAAGAAACAAGAGCGTATTATTTTGTGATCCTTGGCCATTATTACTACTTTGCATTGCTATTTGAAATTTTAGAAAAAAAACTAATTTTGATTGTATTTGCATGTCGAACTGATATTAAATAACAGTAAAGCTAGAGTGACTAAATATATATATTTTATAGAAGAAGAAGAAGAAAAATCTATATTCAGAAATTGTTTTAACAATAAATAGAAATACTGATAACAAATTCAAACAAATATTTTGGGACAAACTTTTGAGACAAAATCGCTATAATATTTAATTTGAGACAAAATTACGTAGATGGGACACTATTTTGAGACAAAATAGAAGGCGTACAGAAATTACATCGAAAGGAAAACACATCGAAAAGGAAATTACATCGAAAGGAAAATACATCGAAAAGGGGGAATCTTTGAAATCTGCTTTGGAGTTGTAAAGTTAATTTTTCAACTCCTCAGCCTTTTTTATTTTAATTTTTCAACGCCTCGGACTTTTTATTTTAATTTTTCAACGCCTAAGTTATATTTCGCANATTTTCATATTCGATGTGTTTTCCTTTCGATGTAATTTCCTTTTCGATGTGTATTCCTTTCGATGTAATTTCCTTTTCGATGTGTATTCCTTTCGATGTAATTTCTATAGACCAAATAGAAATATTTGTGACAAAGAAATATTTAGCCGATTTTAGTGGGCTCGTTTTATTGCCAACCTTAGTTTTGTCATAATTGGGGGGGGGTTTACACAATTTTGATAAATTTGTGTCTGTACTAAGAACAAAGTAGCATTTTTGGGCATTGTTTCCATTTTTTCATTAAGCCGTTTGTCAATATCAGCAATAAGCCAACAAAGTGCCAAAAATTTTATCTTCGATTCGATGATTTATCATTTTCATCGTCCCCTCGCAATACTATTTCTTGCTTTGCAAGAAAGATTATTATCTTTGAAACTTTTGACAGGTATTTCCAATTTTCATGGACAATGTAAGAATGCTTTGTTGTTAACTTTTGCAATGTGAAAACGATGTTTATGGCTTTCTGCAGTGCTTTTTTCCTAATTTCTCCAACACCCTTTATCCAGTTATTCATTCCACTTTCCGTAAAACCACTTTTTCAATGTGACCGCTCCACCCACGGAACAGAGTTAAACCATTCTTTGTTAAAAGATCTCATTTTCCCTCCTCTATCCGTTTGGGGATATGGCATCATTTTCGGTTGCCTTGGACCACTGTCTTTCGATCCCAAATAAAAAAATTCAATGGAAGTTAACCCTACGTTGCATGATTTTTCGGATATGGCTTGAACAATTTGTTTTCTTTGGGAAACTAGCCAAAACTATGTCAATAATGGGATTAAATTGGAATTTTTAAGTAAAATTATATTTTTGGGTGTTTTAGGGTTTGTTTCTTTAAAGCAACAATATGCAACTAAGGTAATAAAATTATACAATACTAATCGCTGTAAATATGCAAAATAAATAAAATAAAAGCGTCAACATCATTAGTAAACACCTATTTCTTTCATTAAAGTATCTCACAGAATTTCTGTAGTTCTCAAAATGAAAATCACGTGACTTAGGCTCCATTTGCAAGAAATTAGACACATGAAAAACAAATACTCTGTATTTCTAAAATAGTCATAATTACTCCGTGTGAAAACGTTTGAAACAATTTACAGCACAATTCAATTTGCATTTATCACAAAACACTCTTGTAATTTGCTGGCATCCAGGATTTTCGCATCTTCTTTTTTGTTATCTTCCATAAAGGTTGGCCAATGATCATTCCATCTAGTCGAATAGCTTTTGCTGGTAAAGGTGTTGTGAGGCCAAGCTTTTTCTTTTCTGAATATTCCTTCTCGACTCTTGCAGTAGATGGTCGTCCCCTTTTGTTTGTAGTCGCCTTTGATTTCCTCGTCAATCAATCAGATATCTGCATTTTTAACTCTTTAAGTTTCAGTGTTGATGTATTTTCGTTACAATCAATGTACGAAATACAAGATTACACAACAACCATATAACAAAATGAAACAGCAACTAGCAACTTGTGGTACCACTTCTTTTATCGCACGCAAAACATGTAGAGACTCAGAAATCCATCTAACAGGTCTACGCCACCCATTAATTTATTGTAAGTTGATACAATAAATGGACATGTGACGTTGACTTTCTCTTTTCATTCACAGCGAACTAGTAGTTGGGTTCACACTTTCATATGTTGATAGTAGTGTGACAACACGATTGTCAAACCATTTGACAGCCCTAAGTTCCATACCATTATAATCTGCTGTCCATATCTCGAGAGATCCTCTGCCATTCTTTTTCATTACGGTTAGATCAAACTCTTCCTAAGGATGCAATTCCTTGGTCATAAAGTGTCTTTACAAGATCAACTCCTGTGTACTAATTGTCGAAGTACCATTTTGCCAATTGCTTCTGGGTATATGCTGCAGCAGGAGTAGAACTATATTTCCAGATGTCTTTAAATCGTGCTGATTAGGCCATACATCATTGGCACTAGTATGGACTTCAAAGTTGTAAATCAGTCTATCCACACTCGGCAATACATATAGTTTATATCCTCACTTCTTTGGCTCCTGTGGGTTGTGCCGTTTTAACCTAGAGTTTCCTTTAAATGGAACCATTTGCTCATCAATGCACAACTTTTCAGTTGGTTTGAGTTCCGAAAACCTTTTATTCAAGTGATTAACCACAGGCCGGATCTTATATAATCTGTCCGCACAGTCCTCAGGACGGGTTAGGTTATCATTGCAGTGTAAAAACTCGTGATCTTTTTAAATCTGTTCACGGTCATTGTGCTAGCAATTTTTTCAAGATATAATTCATTGCTCCAGTTCCCTCTGGTACTGGGCATCTGCACTAAACTGGTAGCATACAGTATCCCTAGGAATTGTTCAAGCTCATTGGGTGTCAAATTCAATGGTACAGCTGGATTACATTTCACAGCATACTTGTTTGATTCCTCCACAATAAGATCCGGAATAGAATGATGCATGAATTTGTGATAGAAATCAATAGGTTCCCAGTCAACTATATTTTTTTCATCGTCAAGACTTGCTTAAAAGTCCAATGTGAACTTCAAAACATTTTCTAGGTCCTGCCTTTCCCATACGATGAGACGTCTTTTCCCTAAACATAAAAAATAGTGAAATATAATCCTATTGATTATAGTGAAAGTATATGCGACAATAACAATGCAATGTTTACCTTTATTCCCGCGAGATGCAGTAGGTTGCTGTGGTGCTGATTTACTGACTGTCAAAACATCAGCATCACTTTCATGTTCTTCAATTTCTTCCTCTGTTTCACTATCTGTTATAACATTTGTACAGAATAATTCTTCATTACTGTCACTTGAAAAGTCACTTTCTTCAGACACATCAGATGGGTGAATGTTACGTTTTCTTTGTAGAATCAAAGGTAGACGTTTTTTGAACCATAAAAGCTTCTACAATTCATCTAAAAAACTTACAGAGGTGGTACTTATGTTTACTGACTCAAGTACAACGACTACATTATAAAAAGCACCTTCTGCATAAAAAAGATTCCCAAAGTGCATACTATTGCTTTACTTATGTCTTGTAGAACATAAAAAAAATTACATTCATACCTTCTATATTTGTCGTGATATTTCGATTACAAGTTCAAGATTTTGTTCAACGTTACTATGCTGCTTCTATTTTTTCGCAAAAACAATGTTTATGTAAAACAACACTGATTTTTTTACAAAACCCAAGATTTACTAATGAATATTCTGAAGAAATGAAATATGGCTTTTTTCTTTGAATTTACAGTATGCAATTACGTCAATTTTGGTTTGTTTCTTTAAATACACAATATGCAATATAGGTTTAAATAATGTGATGTATCATCACATACACTTTGCACATCCACAACCGTTGGACCTGAATTTTGTGATCCGTTTGAAAAACTGGGTTTGTCATATTCATTTACTTGCGTCTTGCAAGCACTTTTCTGATTTTCCTTATATTCCTTACAAAGCCAACTTTGAAATATTGTAAACTCTAAAATAACTTCAATGAATTAAACAAGATATTCCACACTCCCTGTACAATAATCAGCTAATGACTTGCTTGTCAATTTCAAATGATTAATTCTGGGTCAAATCAAATTTAACAAACCTGTTTTTTGTGAACATGACGCGCATTCCTATGTTATCATTTTCGGCATAGGGAGTCGATAGTGTATTTAACCGTAGGAAGTTTTAAATTGAAAAAAGAGTGGCCTCGTACAGATTTAAAAATATAATTTAGCAATAATTATTACACAGATAAAAAATCTGTTAAAAAATTAATTGGATATATAATAGATTGAATTTATTATCCGACTACTGCTAATCTCCACTCCCATCATAATGGGAAAAGGTCGAAAATATATAGTTAAAAAATCATCGCAGATTTTGGAGGGGAAGCTACATTCTTGCTCATTCGAGTTTCAGTTTTTAACATTCCGAGAGTTTGTGATTTGAAACGAGAAATAAAGAATTTCGAAAAAAAGGAATTCGAGACCTAGTAGGGACTTTTTCAAAGATATTTAAAGATTAATAATATGGACGTCCCAAATTCGTATCAATTTCTTTAAATTGAGTTCAAACATCAAATTACATAGTCTAAGGGCAAGTATTTATTCTTTGAGTTTCAAACTTTAACACAATTCCTAGTTCTAGATATTAAACTGCTTGTTTTAATTGATAAAGAAAGCTGAGTTTAAAATAATCACACAATATTTTTATGTATTATAATGTAATTCAAAACATCTACCTTATTGATTGAAATGATTGTCTTTAACAAGTGATCAGGGAAAGTATTGAGCAACTTCTTTGCATCATCAGTACCAGGATATAATAATAATAATAATAATAATAATAATAATAATAATAATAATAATAAACTTTATTTAGCCGCTGAAGGCATACACTACAAAAAAATAAAAGCAAGTCAAGTTTTACGGCAGCGAAGACAGTCACAGGAGATGAACTAGGAGCAAATGGAAAAGTAGGCGAAGTTGGAGAAGGGCTCAGCAAAGAGGAAAGCCATCAAAGATTTCTTGAAGCTCGGTGGCGGGGAAAAGAAATCAATCGCTGTTGGAGGGTTGTGAGTCAAGATGTAATTAGCAGAAGTACAAGCACGATTGAAAAATGAGTGAAGGGTGCGATGTTTCTTGAGAAAATGAATGGAGAAATTGACATCATCAGAGCGAGTGGAGCGGGAATTAGAGAACTTGATGAAATCAAAAGGATCAAGATCAAATTTGCGAGTGAGCAGTCGATTGAACAGGAGGAGATCACAGGCATGGAAATAGGTGACAGTGGGAGAGTGGAGAATTTCAGCAGAGCATCTTTATAGGCCAAGGGGGAAATCCATTTGAAAGTGCATTTCTGGAAATGTTCCATGGAGTGGAACAAAGCATGAGAAGGCCACCTACAAGGAGATGCATAGAGAAGAATGGCGCAAGGAATGGACTTGAACAAAGAGTTTCACAGTGGACAAGGTATTAAACGGAACATTATGGAAAAGGGCAAATAGCAAGGAATTGGCTTTGCAGAGATGCAAAGACACAGGTCCAGTCCAATTTAAGTTTGCAGCAAGAAATCTTAGAAGCAAAAGACTAGCCAAAATCAAAAATCGCAGTGTCGTCGACATACAACAGGCAAGACGAGTTGAGAACAGAATGAGGGAGGTCGTTAATGGCCACGAGGAAAAAAAGAACAGCAAACACTGAGCATTGAGGGGCACCACTAGTAACGGCTACGAGAGAAGAGATAGACGAGTTGATTTTGACACATTGTTGGCGATTGGTCAGGTAAGACTGGAACAGTTCGATGAAATCCGCATCAAAACCAAATAAACGTAACTTGTCAAGCAGAATGGAATGAGGGAGGCGATCAAACGCTTTTGAGATGTCAAGAAAGATAATACAACCAGGATCATTACAATCGGAGTGAAAGTAGCCGTTTTCGATCAGTGTGAGTAAGTTAGTAATCGTAGACCGACCAGGAAGGTGGTTGCCATGCTGAGAGGAAGAGATGAGGTGACGAATTTTTGGAAATACAAAACGAAAAACAAGGCGCTCAAAGATGATAGGCAGTCTAGATATAATAGCTGTTGGGTGGTAGGACGTGACCTGCGAGGAGGGAAGCTGATTAGATTTTAACAGCGGGGAATCCAAGATGTCTTCCAACAGGTGGGATAGCGTTTAGAGGGGCAAATGAAGGAGTAAAGATGTTTGAAAGGGATAGAAAGCGTGGAGAAAATTTTATGAATTACAAATGAAGGCACACCGTCAGGATAGCAAGGACCAGACAACTTGCAAGATTTAAGCATGAGAGAAATATCATGGTCGCTGAAGTCAGTATCACAAAGTTGGATTAGCGGAGAGGCAGCAGGCGGACCAGGGCACATGGAGACAGGTTCAAAGAAGTTAGAGGCAAAATACGCGTTGAACAGATCAGCTTTCTCCAGGTCAGAGTGAGCAGAAAGAAGATTCCATCTCAAATTGGGGAGCTCTGGCTTGGAATGAAGAGAACGCATTAAGGAATAAGAGACTTGAAGAGAACTGGACGAGAAGCTAGACAGAAGAGAGAAGTTGTCAAGTTTCATAAAATTGATAATATGTTCTGTGAGAGAAGCAAGCTTCAGAGAAGCAGTAGTACCAGAATGGCGTTTGTCAGACTCAAATTTATTCAAGGAGTGCACAGTAAGGGACGAGAAATAGAAAGGCGTATATTGCACAGGCTGTGATATATTCTTTACGATGTTGAAACAGCTTTTAGATCATTACATATCTGACGTTAATATATATAAAAATACATCACATCATAGCCTTTCAAAGCAATTGGTCTGTTTCTTATTCTTCCAGAGCGTCTCTTCATATCCCATGTTTCTGTCATCTTCATTAGCTCTCGTCACTACATTTTCATCAGTTTCCATACTCGTTTCTACCACAGGTTGCGCTTCATGATGTGCTTCAACGATAAGCTCGGCAGTCAGTACGCTATCGGGAGGTTGCTCATTATTCAAACTATCAGTTCGCTCATGTAAACTCTCTGTGCACGCTTGTTCCTCAGAGACACATCCTGCTTCAGGTGACCTGCTCAAATCGTGGGTAGACCAGGCATCTAGTCGTCCGTCAGGAAACTTTTGAAAAATAAGGACTAATTACATCGTTTATCTGAACCGGCTTTACTAGGGGTTCGGCCTTCCTTGACATAAGATAATTCCCAAGGTAAGCTAGTCACCCTGAAATAAAGAAACCAGCAGATCCCCTCCTGTCAAATCCTAGAAGGACGGAGTCCCATCTTACTTGTGTTAAACCGCGCGAATGAAGCAGACAAGACATAGATTTCCAAATTATACGCATTGCCCGATGGGTGGTAAGATGCTGTTTGTGAGTGTGATATTCCAGCGTCAAGCACGAACTTGTCAAGCTCATCAGATTGAAATTAAGTTCCAAGTCTGAGTGAATGAATAATGGAGTCCCAAATATCACAGCAGTGACACTCTCAGTAGTGATGGTCCGCAATGGAAACGCAAAGGGAAATCATGGATACTCGTCGATAACCGTGAGGATATACCGCATTTTAGCTGGAGTAGTGTGTTTTGGACTGACAATATCTATATTCAAACGTCCGAGTGGAGCTGATGGTATAACTAAATACCCAGGTTGTTCCACTGCATTGAATCTAGTTTTAAGTTCAGCACATGAGCGACAGGAGTTAATAGAATTTCTAACCTCCTCCAGGCTTTGGCAACTTAAATCGTTTCACATAGTCCCAAAACCTAGTTGCTCCTGGATGTGCAAAGGCGTTGTGCAGGTTTGCCAAAGAAGGAACCTTCTGAACACCATTAACGCGTGACAACATGTCATCCACAGCGGTTTCAGAACCCTTCTGATATTGGATGCCAAACTTATATTCCCCAAGCTTGAGTAGTCTGGTATCCATTTAGAGTTGTACGCAAGGAATCTCAAGAGACGCCATAGTTAGAAGAGGCAGCTCCATCAGAGATTGGAGTCGTTCTGGGTTGGGCCTGCTACCACCATCTTCTAAAACATGTCCCAAGAGGGTTAACCTGAAAATTCGAAATGCGCACTTAGAGTAGTTTAGAGAGACACCCGCTGCCTTAGTAGCTGAAATGAATTTTTCAAACGCCTTATCATGTTTCTCCAGTGTTGAACTACCAATAAAGATGTCGCCAAGATATGGGGAACTATTATCTCGGAGATTATTTTCATTAACAAATCTATCAATTATTCACTGAAACACCGGGCCGGCATTCGTCAACCCAAATAGAATCCGTTTTATATTAATAATTGCGTAAATACCATCGTTTTGGCTGGAATTGATAGTTTAGGATCTTGTGCATATTTTAAAAAAATGAAAATTAAAACTGGGACAGAGTTTAGTATTTGATGATATGCACTTTTCAAGTAAATTTTAGAGAAGCACCTGAATTTTGCGGCTTTGTTGAGTCGATTTTTTTTGTCGATTTTGGGGAATGCGTAAGCATCTGAATATTTTGTGTACGTATATATTGTTTCAGAGGATTGTTTCCTCGGTTTAGTTGATCCTCGATTGACGAATGTCTGAGCCCTCCATGGGGAAAACGACTTCTGGATAACGCCTTTGTCTAAAAGTGATTGAATCTCAAGTTGTATGAACTCCTTATCCCGTTTGTCCACATGCTTAGACTTTGTGACAATTAGTTTGACATCCTGCCTCAACCCTGGAAAGAGATCCATTGGTTCAATCTTCATCATGGGGAAACTCGAATACAACGTACCGAATTCCATCGCCAAAATTAAAACTATAACTCTGTCGTATTGCACAAGAACATCCAGGCCTATAATACTGTACGCGACTAATGACGAGGCCATGTTAAACTTCACATTCTGGATAGTCCTTAGGAGGCCAATGTCGAGATTTATTGAACCCATGATAGTCAAAGATCTGTCGGCTAGCAAAGATTTTTGTAAATCTTTTGTTGACGTTAAACCCAAGAGCTGCAACAACTTCTCACTGATGAAACTATCTGTAGAGCCAGTGTCAATGAGTCCTGGAAAAGACTCCATTTCAATATCAACGTTAGAGGAAACCACCTTTCAATTACGTTTTGTTAAGGAACACAAGATTGAATTAACGCTTTTGCTTGAGGACGATTCCAGAAGACTCTAACCTGCTAGACATAAACACACTTGCCCAGTGTTTTCCACACTTCCTGCATTTGCCATTCTGCGCCGGACACCTATCCCGTGAATGTCTTTCGCGGTCGCAATAGATGCATTGGTCTACTGACCGATTCCAATTAAAGCTACATGAAACAGCTACAACCTGATCGTCTGATTGTTCATCTGCCGTAACACTGGCAACTTGACCAACCTGCCCATCTCTGCTTTGATTGACCGTGAGAGATCACATGTCATCTCGACCGCAATAGCAACAACAATTCAATTAGACACACTCGTCTTGTTGTCATCTAGCTCCATAAGACGACGTTAGTTTCGCGCACTCACAATTTCCCACCATTGTCTTGTGTTTCTACGAAATCACTTAGGACCTCTTCCGGTTTCTGTTTGCATGTGAAAAGTTGATGTCTTGAATACAATATCCGGGTCGGCGTTTTGAACTGTTCATCAAGAATTGCGATGGCTGCCGTAAATTCTACTATTGCCATTGAACTCGGTGGGGCTTGATGGGAGAGCAGGAGGTGTAAACTTGACCATTCTGGAGTGCGAGAAAAATGTTGAATAATATTGTTGTGTTGGAAACAGCTGTTAGATCGTCAGCTTTTATTCAATATCTGAAATTACATATCTGACGTTAATATATATAAAAATCTGTCACATAACATATATGTTTCTCCATCCTCCATATTCTGCAATGCAATTTAGAATCGACAGCTGCTGAGAGCTGTCTACATGGTTGACATTTAGAAATTATATGGGAATGAGCAAATTTCTTTTGCACCACATCAAGCTCATACCCGCATTCATCATTCCATAGCTTAGGTGTGGGATAAAAGGTTTTTAATAGTGTATGAGCATGGTTTTTATAAACAAACAGACTTACTATAGGAGGAACATTCTCACTATTTTCTGGAATAAATTAAAAAATTGACAAAAAACCAATGTTAGTATTATATAGCAGAAATTTTTACTGTGACAATAACGCATATGACGGATTTTTTGTGATTATGTGACGTTTGATCGTTTGTAATTGCTCTAGGGAAAATATTATCAGATTTGTTACATTGCTTGAAATAGTGTTATTCGTTATATTTACCACGTGCTAAGATAACTATATATGATCGATTTTTCATTGAGTCTATCAAATTATTTATAAAATTGAATTCAATATTTTTCTGCATGCATAGATCTGGTACGCAAGAAGGTTTTCTATTGGCTGTTGTAGATTAATTATGCAAGCTAAATTGGTATGAGTTTATTTTTAGTTTTCGATTTTCTAATGATGGATATCAAAGATTCCTCGGTTGCGCCCACCCAGGTTCAAATTGCTACACCAGTGGTTGCTCCAGCAACTGCTCCAAAAAAAGTTTTAGAAGTTCCTAGTTTTGATAGGCGCAATTGGTTAATTCATAGACATTATGTTCATAAACATTTGGATACATGTAGTCAACTCATTAAAGTGACGCTTGACGAAACAAATGGAATGTGTGAATATGCTTTACATATTCAAGTAAGCCTTTTTATATTTTAATGTCTTACATACATTTATCATGCTTTTGTATTTACTAGTTATATGTTTAGATATTTTGTTTTAAATACTATCACCTCTATAAATAAATTATATACAGGGTTTAAAATAAGGTTATAACCAAAAATTCAGTGATAAATGCAAAATGTGCAATGATAAATGTCACAATGTACAGTAATATAAATAGTCCATGTGCTTGTGTGTCTTGTCTGTGTCTAACATACTTTGCTCATTAGATTTTAACAGTTACTCGTAAATAGACAGTTCCGCATACAGTTAGATCTTTTTGTTGTTTAACACTGATTTTTAAGTTTGACAATTAATAGTATTATTTGCATTTGCATAATTTCAGATGTTACTGCAGTTCTAATTGTTGTGCTATTGTGCCTCGTGTTGCATTTTAGCAGTTGGTATCACACTTCTTTAAACCATTACAATCTAGGAAAACTTTAGATGCTTCAGAAATATCTGGAGCTACAAGGACTACAATTTGTAAAAGTAGCAATGAATCAGAAAGCACTGAACAACTAAGTTCGTCTACCGAATATATTATCACGAAACTGCAAATCCATTTAGTTCGGCTTCAGTAGGCAATACATGCTGCATATCGCAATGCTAGTTCTTGTTATATACTGCGCTGTATTTTGCTTTTGCGCAGTGACTAATTCTCCATATTTTAAACTCTGATTAAATATATGCATTGCATTGCGCATTATAGCAAAATCTTGGTAATATAAAAACTTCCTTTTAGAGAAAAACTATTATACTGCGTCTAATCTCTCCTGGCACCTCTTCTCGATTTGGAGCATGTCCTGCGGCCACTTTTCTCCCTGCTATTCGCTTCGCCCCAAGGTTTTCAGTGTACTTCTCCATGTGTGAGAACAGGAAGTGCATTTTTATACTCATGAAACAGCCTGATTTTTGAAAGACATCTATCATGTTGCTGAGTCTAGCGTGGTTTGATGCCTTCATGTCTAGTGGTAGATCAATGTCTTCTCCTGGTAAACGAAACATTCGTTTCTGTTGCTTCTCGCCACAGGTAGTAACTGCTCAGTCATTTTGGAATAGTGCTCTGCTTTGTCTCCACTATGCCACATGCATATAAAGCATGGGTACTTTGTGAACCCACACTGCTGACCAAGTAGAACGTTCACTATCTTGAAGTCGACGCAGATGATCCATTGCTGCTCCTCATATTGGATTTTATCAAACACATACTTCACTGGTACATATTTCTCTTTGAGAGTTGTGGGATTGATGCGAATTAGTTCTTATTGTGGAGG
This sequence comes from Hofstenia miamia, assembly GCA_900660155.1. NCBI lineage: Eukaryota > Metazoa > Xenacoelomorpha > Acoela > Hofsteniidae > Hofstenia > Hofstenia miamia. The sequence continues at coordinate 1,859,891 of CABFPE010000043.1, forward strand.
ATACACACTTTAAAATGAAGATTCAGCAATCTCTCGGATCGTATTGAGGAGTGCCGAGGCAACATCTCGCTAGTACACGACGTCTTCCTCCTGGCAAAAGTTGCCCATGTAATCCTAACACCTTCTACAAAATGCGTGCGTTCTCTCTCTTTGAATCTCAAGACCAACAGCTCGAAGGAAGTATGACAAACTGAGATCCCGAACCAGACCATTAAACTCACATTTTGAAAAAGGTTGCGGAACATCTTGTGCTTCATACTTCTTTTCTGTATCTCCTCTCTCGTCAGCAGTGGTCGCCGCGTCATCACTGTCACTAAGCTCTCTGAATGCTGGCTTTGAAATTCTTCTGGTTGGTTTTAATGCTGATTTCATCGAACTTTTCCAGTCATACCTGTCCAATCGTCGTCAGTGTGTCAAAATCAACTCGTCTATCTCTTCTCCTGCGCTCGTCAAGGGTCTTTGTTTGCTGCTCTCTTTTTCCTCGTTGTTATCAATGACCTCACTCAATCTGTCCTCAACTCATCCTGTCTACTGTACGTCGATGACACTGTGATTTTCAACTACATTGTTCTTTTGCCTCCAATATTACCTCTGACCTTCAGCTTTTGTCTACTTGTTCTTCCGTTTGACTATCTTGATTTTAGCCCAAACACGACATTTGGTATTTCCTTTTCTGTATCTGCCTCTCCCTGTGAACTTTTCTCCTCATCATACTCATCTTGGAGTTTAACTTGCTGCAAACTTAAATTGGTCTGGTCATGTGTCTTTGCATCTCTGCAAAGCTAATTCCTCATTTTTGCCCTCTCTCGCAATGTTCCCTTGAATTCCACGGCTGCTGTGAAATTCTCTTTGTTCAAGTCCATTCCTTGTGCCATTCTTCCCTATGCTTCTCCCTGTTGGTGGCCTTCTCGTGATTTGTTCCACTTTATGGAACGGTTCAGAAGCGTACTTTCAAATGGATCTCTCCCTTACCATACCAAGACGCTCTTTTCAAATTCTCCTACTATTGCTCTACTTTCATGCCTGTGATCTCCTGGTCAATCGTTTGCTCATTCGCAAATATGTCCTTGATACTTTTGATTTCATATAGTTCTCTAATTCCCACTCCACTCGCTATGATGGTGTTATCACGTTCTGTTCGTCGTCCCAAGAAACATCGCATCCTTCACTTGTTTTCCAATCCACACAAACTAATAAAGAAATTCGTTGACAAAGCATTAACTTCCAACAATATGGTACGTAACCAAGTAACAACAGATGATCAAACACCAATTTACTGGAAACTATCATACATTGAAGAAAAAAAGGAATTTCTAAAATTAAGAATAAAGAACATAAACAAGAAACTTAAAGTAACCAAGATCGCACCAATACTAACATCAAAGAAAACATCAGAATTTTTTAGAAACAAAGATCCTATAAACAAAATGTTGGTTTCTTCCATTGTGTATAAATATCAATGTGAAAAATGTAACCATTTTTACATCGGAGAAACCAAGCGACATTTTGAAACTAGTATCATAGAACATCTTAGAGGGCATTTAAAAAGTGAAATATATTTGCATGAACACCAAGTAAACAAAGCAAATTTTGAAATATTACTAAGAACAAANTGTGAAAAATGTAACCATTTTTACATCGGAGAAACCAAGCGACATTTTGAAACTAGTATCATAAGTGAAATATATTTGCATGAACACCAAGTAAACAAAGCAAATTTTGAAATATTACTAAGAACAAAGAACACAAAATTAGCTGAAGCCCTATTCATAAAAAATGCAACCAAGAACATGCTATTAAATAGTCAACAAAGTACGATCAATTTACTGAACATATTTTAAGTGTATGCATATTTCAACATCATTTAATGTAGTAATTGTAAATTAAATCCCACGCATTTGTACACTGACGATGATTTATAAATCGAAACCGGTTGGAAATATTAAATTGAGCACGTTAGTTTATTCATATATATATATAGCCAAGTTGAATATCAGAATAATATTGGTTATTTTAGGGTTTGCTTCATCGTTTGAATGGGAAAATTCACGAATCGCTTGAATTGTTTCAAACTTGTTGTTTATTATCGCCTAACAATGTGTCAAATCTCAAGCAAGTAGCTCGATCATATTTCCTTCTTGGTAAGCACAAAGCAGCAGTGGAAATCTATAACGAAGCTGCAAAAATTTCGGAAAGAGATTGGGAAGTTTCTCATAATCAGGTGCTTTCGTTTCAACGTTAATTATTAAATTTATTTTTAGGGAATATGTTACATGTATATGGCAGCTACACAACCAAATTTCTATGAACAAGCTAAAGAATCCTTCAAGCACGCTATTAAATGTGGTCGACATGAAGTATGCTTTTATGCCAGTGTTTGCTTTTTTACTGGTTTTCATTGTATACGATTGTGTTTATGTTCCTTAAAAATTGGCGGTTAATCGTTCATGTTTTCTTATTCAAGAATGTTTTCTGGTTTCTTTGTAAATTTTTTCAAATACATTTTTAGACATCGATAAATTGGTAACTGATCAAAAACTGTGTTTTTGACTACAATACTGTTATTCTATTCATAGTATAAATGATTATCCACTCTTTCTTTATTAATTTACAAAGATATGTTTAATTATAATTCTATTTATGCTTGTTTCCAATGTTGACAGGTCTAAAGCATGGGGTGTTTAAAACAGTGTTTTAAACGTTTTTGCACTGTTTTTTAATGTATTTTTTCAAATTCTGATAGAATTTTATAGAATGTTGCAATACTTACGTTTTGCTTAAGTGCATGAAAAAGAAAAATTTATGTTGATAAGTATCATAATTCCATGTTTGCTATCATATGTGTTTCAGCAAAATTTATTACCTTATAGTATAGTTTTGTATAAGAGTAAAAAAGATTGTTTTAACATTTTAAAAAGTTTTTTGTAAAAAATGCATTTTTGTCAGCCTGTTTGCTTCAGCAGTACTTGTAATTGTTAGCAACTGCCTTTTAATTTTCTAGAATATGATGTAGCAAGGGTCACTGTCATGAAAGCTATTTGAAAAAAACTTATAGTAAATGTTTTTATATTCAAGTTCACTATGCATATTTTGATGTCAGTTGCAATCCGGTATTCCTAGATAAGTTTCGCTATGCTTGCCAAAATATATTTGATGGAAGGTGAGCTTGAATTAGCCGCTGAAACGTACCGCTGTGCCGTGGAAGCCTTTCCAGAGAACGGCGATCTCAGGGCTACTTTAGGTCTCCTCTATTTACAAAGGGAACAGTACCAAAAAGCTTTTGAACAATTAGGCGCCTGTCTCTCAGGGGATCCAACGCATTCAAAGGCCATTTTAGCTGCTGGCAGTATAATTCAAAAACACTCGTAAGAATTTTTTCTATTTTCTCTATTATAATATTTATTCAAATGAAGTCACAACTTGTTTGAATTTTATTTATTGCAGGGATTTCGATGTGGCCCTCTCGAAATATCGAATTAGTGTTGTCAACTGTCCTGAAAGCGCTCCTCTGTGGAATAACATTGGATTATGCTTTCTTGGTAAAAAGAAGCTTGTTGCGGCTGTTACCTGCTTAAAAAGAGCTGCATACTTTGCGCCTTTCAATTTTCAGGTAAAATATAGTCTATTTGCTATTCTTATTCAATAGGTTTTAACAGTGCTCCTGTTAGAGCATACAATTTCTAATTTAAAGATCAAACGTACACAAAATAATCTTATGTTCAAAATTGGAAAATGTCATAGCAGATATTTTTTCCTGATTCATCATGAAATTAATTATGTAATACTTGGATAATTTTAACAGTGCTTACATTAGATGTCGAAATGAAACCGAAACAGCGGTTTCCTATGTTTATCCGAAATCGAACCAAACTTTATTTTTGAAAACCGAGGTAGGCGTTTTTTTTAGATTCAATAATTAGAATCAGGTACTTGTCAGTCTGAGACATCTTATTACATAGATCCGCGTTGCACCATTACGAAAAAGCTCCAAAATTACATGTTTTAACGCGACTACACTCATTCGTGCAAAAACAAACTCAAATGTATATAATAATGCGTTTGTAAGCGATTCATTGTTTAAAAACTGTTTTGTTTAAACATTTTCTGAAAACCGATGCCTAAGTTTCAGGCAAAAACCGAAGTCAACCAAGCTCAAAATTTTAAAAACGTGCACCTCTAACTTTCATTTGCCAACGTAGAATTTAGAGGTGCATTCGTAGGATAAAGCAGATCAGTAGTTCAAAAGCGCATATTATTTTAAATCTTTCACTGTGTTACCTAAGTTTTACATATTTCAATCCTTTCATATAAATGTTTCAAATATTTCTTCATTATTTAGGTTTTGTATAATTTGGGTTTAGTGCATTTAACTCTTAAACAATATTCTTCATCTTTTCAATTTCTGAGCGCTGCTGCCAGTGCAAATCCTCATTCAGCCTTAACTTTTATGCTTATGGGAATGGCTCTGTCAAATCTCGAAGATCTTCGCAACGCAATGTCTGCATTCGAGCAAGCCATGAAGTTGAATGCTGTTGATGAGAGACCTGAAGTGCCCTTGAATTTTGCAGCCTTTCTATATGATCAGGTTTTTCATCAAATTTGATTTGACAAATACGCATGCATATCAATTTGTAATAATTTTAATAAGAATTGAATTCGATCTCGCCACATTTGTCTTAGTTCGCAATGTATTATATTGAAGAATTTTTTAAATATTATATACATCTAATCAAGGAGTTTTTAAATTAAGAGCTTATCTGGTTTATGCCATGAGTAGAGTACGTTAAATTTGTAAAACTCTTTATTTCGTTTGATTCTCGTAGAATTTTTTGTGCAAAGACACTGGTGTAAGTGTAGCTTATACATCACTCTTTATAACATTGTTTTTTGATTTTTTTCTTAATGGTACCTTACACTGTAAATTCCTAAATGTGGCCATTGATTTCTATAACACTAATTTGATGTGTACATTAGGAATTATAAATATCAACTGCACATTTGTGCCTGCATATCTTGCGAATGGATTTTTTAAAGATTAAAATATTCTGATAACAATCCCAATCAAGGAACAAAAAATTCATAAAAACCCGATCTGAAGATAATCTTAACCCTCCACAATCTATCAATAACAATAAGTTGCTTGGAATATCTTCACTAGTAAAATCGCAATCGTAGATACGCTGCTTGCAAATTTTACATGATTGCAATATAGAAGCAAATATTTTGCTAACTTTCATCTAATGCTTCGTTAACATATAGAACGTTGTGAGAACAAGCTTCTTTTCATTTGTTCTGAATTAAAAGGGCCTGTAGAACATTAATTGCCTCCAGCTGAATACCCTATGACGCAAATTCAAAGTCTAATTAGTTCAATATATAAATCGGTAAAACTGTCAATGATAATGTCGTGTGCTCAACTGACAGTATCATCTTTTTCGATGAAGTGAAATCTCTCAATGGCTCTATCCACGAGAATACTATCACGATAATAATAAATGAACAGAGCAATCCCTTTCTCCTACAATTAAGGAAAAATAGTCAAATGACCATGGCGACGAACGCCTTGTAGATTAGTTCTCTTAACATTACAGACCATTATATGCCCATATCCTTTTAATAATATCTTTTTTCATATTTTTTGTTACCCCCTTGACTATATATTTTAAAGAATTTCCCTGCCAACCACTTATCCCTGGATACGGACCCTTCTATTTTGTGATTGGAAAAGACTACTGAATTGCAATAAGAGATTCATCTGCTTGTTATTTACAACGGCCAATGAAGGTCGAATTTTGTAATTTTCTTTCTGAAGCTGTTGAACGTTGTGGCCTCTCGTTATGCACTTGCAAATTTTTCCATGATTTCAGTCTAAATTTATCAAAATAGGATCGTTATCGTCAACATTATCAATTTATATGCTATGATATTACAGTGCATTTTTTGAAATATATTGTGTCGAAATTGGATAAGAAAGGAATCGATCTAGACCAAAAGAGGGCAAAAATGTTTTGTGGAAATGTAAACAAGGCCAGTTCAGCCAATCCGAAAGGGTTTCTCCTCACATTCCAAGTTTTTAGTAACAAAAGACACTTTTCATTGACTGACAGTGATCAATATGTGAAAAAGGATACATGTTTGCTGTAATCTTGTTATGTGACTTTTGGAAAATATTACAGTGTGTACTGAGTGCAATGTTTGTACAATGCAGTGCTCTCTAAATTTAAATGCTCAACAAAGATTTTATCATGAACCTTCTTTACAATGTGAAGAATGCATGGAAGTTATCACTCTTAGCAATTCCTAATATTCAGACATGAGCAGGATTAAAAGTGGTAGAGAAGTCAATGTCGGAATGATTTCACTCGTTAGATCCATTTGTCGTGGATATAGTTGCTTGGAACAATTCAGTATACTCATGAATTCCCGACCTGGTTGTCAAAGCGTGGATACAGACAATTAGAAGTGTGAAGAAAGGGTTTATGAACAAAATAAATGAAAAATAACGGCTTTTGATTAGTACATTAGTACATTTCTCAAAATGTGTTTTTCGCATAAAATCTAAATTTTGATGCACTCTTCTGACGTCATTTTTTGAGATATAATCACGAAGTTTTGTGTGTGTATTCCTGGATATATATATATATACTAATGCACGAGTGGAATAGAAATGTCATTACTATTACTAAAACAATTTTTGTGGTGCTACATTTAATATGTCTTGAAATTTGCAAAAATTCTAAAAATATTTTTCTTAAATTATATTTACAACTTTTTTTCCACTCCTTTATCATTATGCAAATTTTAGTTGCCCTTCTATCAGTAGTTTTTATGTTACACTGCATGAAAGAAATATTCATAGTTTGTCCTCTGGCGACCATCTTGGATTTGTTAATTTGCATTAATTTATGCAAAACTAAGAAAAGTATTAATTTAATCTCATTGACCTGTGATGCATGTTTAGATAATTTTTTCTAAAAAATGACAAAACAGTGTTTATAGCCAATCAAAATTAAAAAGGCACATCTAAGCATAATAATGCAGATCCATGCATTATAGAAGAAGTAGTTAAATTACCATTTTTTGGGCAAGTGCTTTATTAAGTGGTTGTCCAAAATTTGTGTTCCATTATCCAATGGATAAAAAATGCATTAAATATTATTGATTCACATACGTTTTCTATAACATATCATATGTCAGGTAATATTTAAATTTTAGTCATTAATTTGAAATTCTAGCGTACTAGAAGTTTTTTAAGCACTATATTGACAAAATAATGTAAGCTAGTGAACATTTAAAGTACTAAGTTTAGTTACTTTGCTAAAAACAGTAGTTCAGGCAATGATTTATCCTTTCAAATAGGAATTTTCTGTTTCTAAAAGAAAACGTTTGAACTATGAGACGATTTCATGGTTTGTCACATGGGATCCTGAACATGAACAATTATTGCCCTAAATAGATATCTTTATGTCGAATATCAACTGGTTTAATTTTTATAAATTGATGTTAATTCCTTTCTATTCAGGGAAAATCAAATGAAGCTTCAGTCAAGTTTGCAGTGTACAATCGTTTGATGACAAAAAGATTGGCAGAAAATGAATCATTCCAATTGGATGACGAATTTAAAAAATTAGCAGACTCTCTAGAACCCATTTTACAAGTTGGTGAACAAATGTCTTCTGAGAAATGAATTGTTGAATTTGTTTAGATTTGTATTGTAAATTGTAGTTTTGTATATTTAGTATATTGTAAATAGTAATAAATGTAAATGTACAGAGAAATCACAACTTTCATAGTTGCGAGAAAGTGATCATATTAAATTAAATTTGTTCATGTTTTGTAAAAAATTTTTTGATATATTTCACTATAACTACATTAGCAAATTTACTAGTAGAAAGAAGAACAAAACTTTATTCAGAGGTTACGTTAGTAATATATTATATGCTGCTAGCAACTCTGAAAGCGTCAAGAATGTACAACAAAACACATTACAAAATAAAATATTGCGCTCTTGGGCTATGGCGTTTTAATTTCTGGTTGAATAATATGGATTATAAAATTTAAAACCCCTCCATTTGAATTCAATTCTTTCTTTTCTAGAAGTATAGAAATATCGTTTGACACTTTTTTTAATATCTTCAATGGTTTCAGTAACTTTACTTTTCTAGGTAAGTCATTCCAAAGTTTTATAGAGGTATTAATGAATGAGTTTTCATAATTCTTTTTTTCCAAAGAATTGGTTTCATATGTCGTGTGTGTGTTCAAGTGTGCAATTTTTGTAGGGGGTAATTTTGTTTACCACCCTACATAGTGTTATTCATACATTTATATGAATTCGACATTGAGGATTTATGAAGCTTTTAGTCAATGTTTTGTATTCAGTATTATTAACAGAATATTTGTCCGTAGCAAGCTTCATCTACTATTTCAACTCTGTATTAATATTCTTAAGGAAATTTTCGTTCACCTCTGTATAAAGCACATTGCCATAATAAAAATGACTTAAAATTATAGCATTTATCAATTGAATTTTAACTTTTCTAGGTAGCTGCTGAGATATATTGCTAAGTGCTTTAATTGAAATAGCCATTCTTTTAATGATGATATTAAATTGCTTTTGAAAAGTAAGTAATGAATCAAATGTAATTCCCAAGTATTTGAAATTGTCCACTTCATCTATTTGGGTATCATTAAAATTTCTTA
>CABFPE010000043.1:1877490-1895934 GCA_900660155.1 Hofstenia miamia
ATATATATATAGTTTTAACTGAGTATTATGGAATAAAGCTATTTCAAATTAAAGGAACATAGCTTAAACAAGAGATGAATATATATTAAATCGTAGACCTAAGCTATTTAAGAAATATGTAGACCAGAATAAATGAAAATAATTTTACCACTAAAGTGTTAGGCCCACATTATGTTACTATTTTCATTTTCTCATAGGTTGTATTTTGAAGCATGCAGACTAAGGTATACGCTATTAATAAATTAATACCGAATTTGTTTTTTAATTACGCGAATTTGATATTTCATTTGGTGCGATTTATGTTTCATTTGGCGAGTATAAACTTTTATTGAAATATAACAGTTTTAGTTTTCGAAAATTATAAATCAATTCCAAATTCTAAAAAACATTTAATTCAAATAAAAATTTCTACCAATCTTTGAAAATTGGGGAAAACACCTTCTACACCTTTATTAGGTTAATTTGATAAACCATCACATCAATTTGGTCAAGCGACACTGACACTTTAATTTGATCAGTTTTCCCTAGTTTGATCCAAAGACTTATCCAGTTATATACTTATAATTTCTGCATGGTATATGAAAATTTCTACGTGTATTTTAGAGTAGAGTTATTTGAGCGGGTGTCATATAAATTTGAAATAACAATATGCAAGTGGCACAATCACAGTTCCCACAGAATGATCAAATGACAACCACAGCAACAAGTATGTAGAGTCAGGTGCAAATGATCGTGAGCGCATCATTGCAACAGTTGAGTGCTGGAAAGATTGAAAAGCAATTGCACTACTTCTAAGCCAACGCCGTTCGTGCAAGTGCAAAAAAGTATATTTTATGACACTATTCAGATAAACTATCAGTTTCTAATTGTTAATATTTATCAGAATAAAGATATCTTATCTTATCCTAAAGGAGAAGCGGATTCAATACGAAAACTTTGACTGAAAGGCAAAATGAACAAAATTGTAAATTGGTTTGAAAATAATCTTCAGATAGCACATAAAAACAATGCATTATTCTGACTTCTAGAGAGTGGTTGCTGCATCAACTGTTGGAAATTAACTTGATGGTCGAATGCATAATTGAAAACTTCTTATCCAAGTTATACTAACTTATCAACATGAACTGAGTCAAATTTAAATGACTTTTGATCAAATTAAGCTGGAAAAAATGTAGAATAACATAAGAATTCAATAATTCATTAATAGGTTCAATATGTATAAACACAATCCTTTATTAAACAATGCAATAAGACAATTGAACGATTCCTGCAAAGAGAATAATTGCATTATATATAAGCAAGTTATTCCAAAACAAAAGTTTATTTTAGGAAAATCTTAAATAGGCTACTAAAACAAATTTCATGCTACTGCAAGATCATAACATTCATTGCATCTGTGGCCGGAATGATAATATTTTTCTTTGCATTTATTACACGTATTTCTATTTATTGTTATTTTTTACACATTGTGGCTTATGCTAATGATCTTGAAGAAACTATTCAGAGGGTGTTAGCAAATTTTGAATTTGTAATAATAAAGAATGTATTATCTTATCGTGTTAAATAATTCTGGGTTTAGAATTTGTCTACAAGAAAGATGAATCTATGTTACTAATTGGAAATAGATTTGTACCAAAATCGTAAATAATGTATTGTATAAATTTAAAAACTGGATGTACAAATAAACTTTATTTCCGAACTTTGTGTTTGTATTGAGTTAATCTTTCATGTTATCTTCAAACATGGTCTTAAACTCACTAAATGATAATTTGTTGTCATTGTCTCTGTCGTATTGTTTGATGATTGCATTTATGTCCTCGTCGCCGATTATCTCACCGATGTTGTTAAATACGGCTTTCATATTTTGATATCCAACGAGACCACATCTTGAGTTATCAAAAACATGAAACACCATGGAGCACTCGTCTTCTTCCTCCTAAATTTAACATCAATTAATCTATAAACTCTGCGTCAATTGTCATAGATTCTAAATTTTTAAGGAACAGATGTCATCTTGTTCTGCAAACATGCTTTATTCTTCAAATTTTACAAATTCGACTTCTATCTCAAACCATTGGATATTTCATTGCATTTCTAAACTTAAAAATTCCGATTTTTCAGCTCAAATATTTAATATTTTCAAATACTTCAATCACATAGATTGAAGTTTTTGGAAAAATGTTCATATAATAAGAGGGAATTAATTAATAGCTGTGTCCCAAGACTTCCAAATTTTTTTTGAATGTGTGAATCAAATAGGTTGTATAAAGCAGGTTAAAGTTGAATCAATTTGAATTAGAAATTTGAAGCACATAAATAAATTACATGTTAAGTATCGAGAGAGAGAGAGAGAGAGAGAGAGAGAGAGAGCGAGCGAGAGAGAGAGAGAGAGAGAGAGTAGAGGTTTATGTAATTGTGTTATTCAACATAAACATTGAATTTACACATGAACATGGCTGCGATATGCCACAAAATACTAGTGATGCAATCAAATTTAGATAAATATTTTTTTCTCACTACAAATAATGTAAATCGTTTTAATTCGTTCCAACACCTTGGATGCTTACCTTTTCTTAACCATTTTTACATTATTTTATGCATTAAATAGCCCATTAAGATGCTAATGAAAAGATAAAACAACAAAGTAAATCTCAGAAAATGCAAAACAAAATGGAAACACTAAAATATTATAAACATAAACGTAACCTAGTCTAAATGGGAAACTCTTCTTGCTGAGTGGTGATGTCAAATTCAAGTCTCTTTGCTTTGGATATATCGGCTACAGCCGGGGCTTACTTAAGTAGGCCCTGCTATGAGATGTTTTTTAATTTTATCCAGTGAACCTTGCTTCTTTCTTCCATTTAAGACTTTACGGTAGTGGCCATTCTGTATTCCCTAGCCACATCAGACACTCGCGTAACTTCTTCATATTTGCTATTATTTCTTTCTTAAATTCAATAGTTCTACGACCTACTTTTTTTGTTTACTTGGAGTAACTTTGCTGACTTTCTTTGGAGGATTTATTAGGAGCTAGAATGCTTCCAAAAAGCAATATAAAATCGAGAGCAAGACTCCACGTCCGCACACGATAACGGTTGGTAATAAAGAGAGAGCAAACGAAATGTTCGCTCACCGATTTTTGGTCGAACTTCGAAACAGCGATTTGTTCGAACTATGATTTGTTCGAGAACCAAATGTTAACAGTATTTATAGAAGAGACGCTTGTTCATTATACATATTTCAAACTACGTTTATCATTTCTCTTAGTAGTAAATGGAGAATTATTAGTACATCTGCACCCACGATTTCTTACACCTTAGTACATTTATAAAGAAGCGTATTGAATTTAAATAAATATTCATAAATATTCTTCTTTACACATTTATATTAATTTCCTACAATAGCATAAACCTAGATTATTTGAGAAACTGTCAATAAACAATAAACAAGTCTGCATGATTGACATTTTAATTTATAAACTATTATTTTGCAAAATCAGCATCATCAACATAAATAGTCTGTGAAGACACTAATTTCGATATATTTTTTAAAATTGATGAAATTTGCGACATTTTTCAGAATTTAAGGTCTATAATGTTTGAGAGTAATTTCATAAGCCCTAAGCCTACTGCAACCATTATTATCAATTGCAGCTCGTCTCATTTTCCAATAAGTTATCATATATTCCCAATGGTTAAACTAACTCTATAATAATGGCAACTGATTCTAGCGGGAAAAAGATTTCATTTTTTTCTAGTTTGAATTGCATACAAAAAATAAAAAATATAATGTGCTCGTATATTTGCTTAGCAATTACTGTGTGAAGTTTATTACTGGTCAAAATTAATCAACGTGTACATTAATTACATTAATCTCTTAGCCAAATACCTTTCAGTTAAAACATCTGTCGATCAAGATTTCTTGAAATTGTAGAGCTCATGTCAATCTCACTTGTTCAGAACCTAGCATGGTTCCTATAAGTTGTCAAAATATAGTACTTAATTCCATGTCATCATGACACTTTGATTATTCATAACTATAGAAATTCATAACTTTAATAATACATTTAAAGGCTATAATCTATCATTGCAAGTAAGGAATTTAAAATACACAAACATTATATATATATATATATATATATATATATGTATATATACATATATATATATATATATATATATATATATTAATATATAGGGTAATTCATAATTTTCCGGAAAGAGTATAGCGTGGATAGTAAAATTATAAATTTATGAAATGGATTTCCTTACATTAAAATTTTAAATTTAGGAAATCGATTTCTTTACATTTTGTTTACATTGATTAGATTTTCAAGATTTTCATAAATATAGCATGGCGCAATACTCTATAACAGAAAAAGTATAAATTACAGCATGGTTTATTACGAATGGCAATTTAGAAGAGTGTAAAAGAAAGTTTTCTAACAAATATGAAAAAGAAGCACCAAGTACCTCAACTCTTTGGGATTGGAAAAAGAAAGTGCTAGAGATTGGCAATTTAGCTTCGCATAGGCCTCATACAGGAAGAAATGTAACAGCATCTGGTGATGAAAACAGGCAAAAGGTACGTGATTTGATTGCTGAAGATCCGACTGTTTCCACAAGATGTTTGTCAGATGAAATAGGCGTGCCGCAGGCCACTGTAGTTCGCATTATGAAGACGGAAAAGATGCATCCTTATAAGCCTGTTTATTCTCAATATATTTGTGATGGTGACTCAGACAGAAGGATGCAGTATTGTGAAATAATGTTAGATAAAATTCAGCGTGATCCTGCATTTACCAGAAAACTAACATTTTCTGACGAATTTGTAATGCATTTGAAGGGCAATGTTAACAAACACAATGTCCATTATTGGGCGACGGGAAAACCACACCAAAGGATACTTGATCCGGGAAATACTCCTTCTTTGACAGTTTGGACGTGTGTTGGATATAATGGATTCCTATGCTACGATATCAGCCAACAAACCATGAATGGTGAGCGATACAATGCATTGTTAATGGAAAAGGTGATACCACGCTTCAAACGTCAAAGAAAACTGTATTTTCAGCAAGATGGCGCGGCATGCCATTATGCTACTGCAGTAAGAAATACTCTGAATGAGTATTTGGCTGAGAGATGGATTGGCAGAAGAGGCCATATTGAATGGCCCGCAAGGTCGTCAGATCTCACAGTGTTCGACTTTTTTTGCGGTCGTATCTTTGATCATGAGCTTGCCATCCTATTGGAAATATTTTCGCCTCAGTAGCTGATTTGCAAGCCAGGATAGAACAGGAGTTATTAAATATCCCATTACAAATGTTCAGGCGTACTCTTCGTGATTATCCTAAACGTCTTCAGTTATGTATGGATGCCAACGGTGAACTCTTTGAGTAATCTTTCATCATGTATATCATGGTATTTTGCTTTATAAACGTGTTTATAAACTTTTGTAAACTTTTATAAACTTTTGCGAAAATATAACTCTGTACATAAATATATATTTTTTATTTTTCCGGGAAATTATGGATAGCCCTGTATATATATAATAGTTGCTAATCAATAAAAAATTTACGTCTTCTGGCATAATTTTAGCCAACATATCAAGAAATTCATTGAATTCAATAGTTCCATTGCCATCTGTATCAATTTCTACAACAAAATTGTGAAGTTCTTCTGGACTCATTTCGGCCCCTTTTCCTCCTAAGCTGTCGATTACACCACCTAAATATCTACACTTAAATTGTATTAATTAATTATTTGTACAATATATAATTTAATAGTGTAGATTATTTATACACAATAAAGTTTAAACTTTTAGTTTTTATAGGTAAATTTATATAAATTTAATATTTTTGCATATATATATATATATATATATAAGGTTTGTCAAAAGTCCTTAGTGCTAGAATTTCTATGACTTGTATTGATTGCATAAACGAATCCTGAAAGCAAATAGGAAGTCTTTTGCTTCCTTTTAAACGTAGTGATATCTGCCTTGATTCATCTTACTGAGTTCGTTATGGCACAAAACTTGAAAATCGAAGAACGAGTTTATTTTTATCATGTGCCGTTGACTATGACAATTTCACAGAGGCTAGAAAGTTGTTTTTTGACAACTAGAACAAAGAAACTTCAAACATCAGCACTGTTCGATTTTAGAGTGTAACTTGTCCGTCGTTCAAATCCCAATCGATTTGTATCGCCAAGCTATGAAAGACTTCCCGAAAAAACATGTTGCGTACATGGTAGCCAATGGTGTATTTGGTTCTCTTGATGTACACTATTATTTGTGAAGTAAGCTCATAATTATTATATATAATAACACATATGATAAATGATATTTTATCTTTGATTCTTGTGCCAAGAACATTTGACACACCCTGTATATATATATATATATATATATATATAATACATGTAATGTCAAAAAACATTTTTAAATTTAGATTTTTGAAATTTCTAATATATCTGTGCTTTTATAAATTAAGAAATATTATGACAAAATTTGAAGCAATTTCACCCAACCGTTCTCTCGCTGTAGGATTTTTGGCAGCAATATGTCACAATTTTTATTATGCCATATTGTGTTTTTTCATGAAACTACTGTTTTTCCTCGTTTCGACATTTTATATGTTTTCAAGTAAACGACCACCCATGAGTACATTAACGAGGTTTTGTCAACTCTGAAAGCATCATGAAAAAGCCAGAACTTAAAAAATCACAATTTTTTCACTACCTATCATTGAAAATGATGATATCATTAGCGTATTGATGACGCCATCACGCTTTCAAGGACCTCATTTTGTAGATAAGGGATTGTTTTAAAAACGTACAAACATTCATAGAGAAATATTATTGTTAGAGAAGGGACTGAATTAAACATGTGAGTTTAACAAAAAAAATATTATCTGCTAAAAATGGTTCTCTTTTTACAGAATATTGCATTTACGTATTTAAATCTCATTTGAATAGTACTGTACATTTCCCTCCTGAGATAAAAGGTTGCAGTTGACACGAAAATTTTGCATCAGGGTTTAGTCTCTTGATTTCAATTCATATAGGCCTATCAACAGAAATTTCTTGTTGAAATCATAGAAGCTGTTTGACTACACTGCTGTGAAACTTCTTGTACACTCGTATGTATTCACATCTGAACTCTAATAGCATATTCCACTCTTCCTATTGTAAATCATAATTATTGTTTCAATTGCGCTGAAATTTCAGTCAATGAAATTGCGAAGGATGCAAAAAGTGTACTGGAAGTGTATTTAGCTATACAGAAAGCTACTAGAAAGGCTGGATTTGTGATGCTTGGGCAACTATTTTGTTATATATATATATAAATAATCTGATGAGGAATTTTTACGTCCCACCTTTTCAAAATCTTCACACGCTAAATCAGCAATCCATAGTCATATCTGCACTGGTTTGTTTTATGTGGATCATCAATTATGCTGCTTTTATCGCCGCATTTATGTCATATAAAATTTTTACTTTGTGTGTACTCCCATTACAAATTCAAGAAAAGAATCATTACTCGAACTTATTTCTTTTAAATGATTCAAAATTTCACGTTTTACAATCAAATCCAGCATGAAAATTCTAAATTTAGAAATTTAAATATTGCCACTGGCGAAAATTCTCAGCCAAACTACATTTTCTATTTTTACTGCAATGCAAAATTCAGCTTAGGAAACTAAAGATTTCTCTTAGATTAGTCTTTATGAGCTACACATTCTATTCTTAAATGAAAAATTTTTGTAACTTTCTAATCTATGTGATGCAGCCCTTTTGTTAAAGTTGTATTACTGTCTAGACTGTTAGTACTTATTTGTTGAGAAATTAAATGTAGTAAAATATAATATAGAAATTCAGTACTCAAGTTTAGCTCCCGCTTAGTAATTAATTAAAACTGCAGTCCTGAGTATCATTTTGTTAATGTAATACAGTTTATTTTCATTGGAATTCCAGTTAGTCTTTAGTGATAAAAATAGAGAAGCAGACTCATATTACGCTTAAAACATTTAACTTTATTGAATATCAATATTAAGCAATGTGCCGATGTACTAGACTAGAAATAGATTGGAATCACTAAACAAAAAAGATACTAGTGTCCGAAATTGAAAAATTCATATGAAAACATGTGTTATAGTAATTAAGTTAGTAGCATCTATTGTCTTGTTTGCTATAACTTTACTCAAATCATGCCCTTGCAAAGATCCATAGTTTACACTTCCGCTATTCTATGCTGAGAGATCAATTTCTGAACATTAAATTTTTTTTAGTTTTTTGCTAATTTTTAAAATCTTCACACAATAAATCACGTTTATTTTACAATATGAGTAAAAATTTAAGAAACTTCGTAGACAAACGGCTATTTGAGAAAAACCATAAAAATTGAACTTTTTAAAAAGAAATGTCAAAATATAATTCATAGTCGTATTTAGTTTAGAAGTTCATTTGAAACCATGTGACAGCTTTGCCATTCCAATTTTTCGAACACCTTAATATATATATATATATATATATATATATATGGATTTTTTTATAAGAAAGCATGTTGATAAAATAATCTAACATGAGTAAAGTGAATATTTCTGCATTACCTAATTCTTCTTCTGTAATGCATCCTTTCCCATCCGTATCGAACAGATTGAAAGCCTCTCTGTATTCAGCTATTTGGTCATTCGTAAAGCGATGTGCCATGCTTTGCCTATAAATTAGCTAAATGCTTATGAATAATTAATCGATTCACTCTATCGCGCGCTACTGGCAACCTAACATACGCATTTGGCTATCAAATATTCAAACAGCTCTACGGTCGAGGCATAATCTGAATTCAATGCAATAAACTCACTCTAATTGAATTCAACATAATAATGTAATAAAATGAAAATACAAAGCACACAGTAGTAAATATAGTCTATTTCATTTTATATGGTGCAAATTCAAAAGCGACACATATTTTAGAGATTATTCTCTTTAAGTGAATCTCGCAATCGCTTGGGAAATGTGTGTTTCAAGGGATTCCATCCGCTTCATAGGTACTAAAATCAGATACGCATCGTAAATCAAGCTAACAACTGGTGGTATTCTTTTGCACTACCGTGTCGTAACACTTGGTTACATTACAGATATTACACTTGTTAGTTTGATTGCTTAAATAATTCATCTTAAAACTTCTGTTACTAAGCGTTTAATAATATTCGTAATTTTTTAATTGAATTCAATTAAAATCGAAGCAACTTTGTAGTTTTTTGCACATCAGCAGTGAGACCCTCAAGAAAACGGCTAGTAATTCCGGTAGGACAGGTCATTGTGGCGTAAATAGTGCATGAAAACTTTCTGTATGCATGATATGCAGTTTTTAAAAATGGGTGATTCAGTTTTCTTTAAGAAAATTGCCGTATTATGTTGGCGAAAAAAATATACTGAAAAAATATGGAGCTCCGAACAATTACAAATTGTTTAAAAAATTTACTTATTAGTTTTTGCTATCTTCAATTCAATATCAACCGAATGAAATTTGACTGAGAAATCTACAAAATCAGCAGTATGCAATACATCTGCATTCTAAGTCACTCTTAATAACACACATTATATATATATATATATATATATATATATGCAAATATGCATTGAAACACGTTGAAAATTTGAGCTTAAACTTTGCCAAGTAATCTCACTAAACTAATTTTCAAAGCTCTCTTGTGTAAAATGCATTTCTGAAAAAAAACCTGGAGTTTTTAGAAATATATTTTCAGGGTGTGACAAATTATAAAACTTAGATAAATATACATGCAAAACATTAAACTATTATTCAAGCACAATGGAAAGATCGCTTAAATTCATATTCGAATAGTAATTGAATCATTAAGTGACTACAGTCGGTTCTCAAACATTGCTGCAGATTTTCAGAAACCGACTGATTTATTCTTTGGCACAATTGCAATCAATTAATTATATATATATATATATTTGTAAATAATAACTAATAATTTTTACAAATAATATATTTGATTATTGTGCTTAAAATTTCTAAATTACGGCTCGCTGTACTTTACTGAACTATTACTTTCAGAATACCCCCATTTTGCCTGCCCAGCAGATTCGAAATTGAAACCCGATAATTTCACTTGGTTTATCTATATATTCTATATATTCCTATTCTTCATCAGTACCACTGAGCATGTGAGATCCCTATGGATCACCGAAAGTGCGTTACATTATAAAATTTGCATTTATTATTATTAAAATTCAATATGATTTCTCTTCACTAAAATTGTAGCTAACAAAATTTCCAAAACGTTTGAAAATGAGCGTACCAAATAGCTTGTGTAAATATTAATACAAAATTAAGCACTTAAACTAAAGAGTATATGATTAAAAACTGAAGCACTCTTAAAATTGCTAAATGTGAAATCGTAATATAATACTTTTCTTAATTGAAGAGTTGCTCAAGAAAACATTCGGTATTGTAAAGAATGAAATTACAAAAATCCAACTTACGACATGGCTGTGATTGATTGTAGAAAACAGTTGTCTTAACGCTGTTTTGGCACAATGTTAAGACAGGTCTGGGCATTTTGAACAGGTGTTATATAATAGTGAACGTATTTGCAACAAAAGACATTTCCATCCCTTGAAAATATAGAATAAGTGTCAATTGTCAACCATTACATTGTCTCCTTTATTTCCGCAAAATTGCTGTACTGCATTCCTAAGTCCATTTACTTGCTCTTTTGAGTTAACAAAATTTCAAACAAAAAAATATTTGGGGTCTTCTTATTCAATTGGATAGTTTGAATTTTAAAGCCATACTTTTTGGAAACTATCTTGATATAAGCTGTCCAGAATTTATATTCAATAATTCTCAGGCTTGTCCATTGTAATTGGAATCTAATTGGATTCCAATTGGACATTGAAATTGCATTGGAATTGGTTGGACAAACAAAATTTCCTATTCATTGGATTCCAGTTAGATTTTCATTGATAAAAAATATCCAAAACGTTACAGCTGTTTTTATAATACAGTTTTCTTAATGATTTCTCATAAAATTAAAATCATTGCTTCGAATATGGGTGCAACCGCGCAGTATCATAGTAACTAATTGCAAATTTCACTCTTAATCATTTGTGGGCATAGTGTTATGTTATAAAATAAGTACCTTTTGTAAAATTATATTTGATTAGAATATAATGATTGGAGCAGTCGAGAAATTCGTATTTACAATATTACTGTGCCTTTGTATTCTAATCGGGCACCATATGATAACTAAATTTATTAAATTAATTGGATGCATAGCTATTTATGTTCTTTAATTAAGCCTGTATTGCAGTTCTGTCATAATATGATATACATACGTATGTGTGGTCTCGCATTAGGCAGCATTTCGAATGGGTAAAGTTTGTTGATATTTGGTGTCATCATATGGCAATATATTATCAGTAGTTCTACGATATTCTGTATGCAAAAACTCCATAAACTATGCTATTCTTTTCCATTTTTCTTGAAAAATTTTGCTTTTCTTTTTAAAACAAAGGACGGTGATTTACTCAGAAGAAGGTCCATTCAATTACACATTATTGATCACAATAAATAGATACTTAGACAAATTTTCTTCTGTCATGCTTATTCGTCTTTCAGTTCAGCAGTTTTCTGGTTTTACTATCGAAATTCATCTTTAATTATGAGATGCATAGAAAATTTAAATGTTATACTTTAATAAATGTTATGTATTTTGCATAGAAAATTTCGTATGTGAAACTCAAACTTAGATTGGAATCCACTTGGATTACAATTACACAATTCGAGAATTTTTATATTTGATTGGATTGGATTTGAAAGAAAAATCTGTCCAATGGACAAGCCTGGCGATCCTTGATGTTAAACAATTTGTATTAAATTCAATCAAAATATTGCTAAGACTTGCATGCATTGCATTACCGTATTAAACTTAAGATTCTATATCTTAAATTGTTAATATGTTAAATCTAATGTGGCCAAGGATACTGAGGTTAACTTTGATGTCCTATGATGTGGATGTCTTCACTAATACCTATCTGTTTCAAGAACAATTCTACAATTTTAGACTGTGTTACGTTTCCACATTAGTAGGAAGTTTTCTACTAAAACCTAAAATGTGAATTGTTTTTTATGATAATTACATTAATAAAATATTTTTAAAAACCCATTTTTATGATAAATCATAAAGTCACGAGGTGTGCTAATGAGCATGTTATTGAAATAAAAACGTGGTTAAAAATAGTTCTTCAGACTTTAATTAAATTTGCAAAATTGGGATTTGTGTAAGATGTAATGTAACAGCCAAATCAATAAAAATAAAAGTGTGGTTCTCCCTTAAACTTAAGCAACCTAGCGTCCATTTAATAGAACAAATCTTATTTCCTCATTCACAAAGAATTTTCTCCTAGCCTCTTAAAGAATTTGAAAATCCTAAGGCTTGTACATGCCTTTACCACTTGGTGCTTCATATTGATCTTGGTCTATATTCATGAAAGGTAACTAGGTAGTATTTACTTGATTTTTGACAATCATTCCCTAATAAGTATTAGATAGCAAGCATTTCATATTCTCAAAAAGTAAAACTTGATTATCAAGTAAATACTACCTAGTAAATGCTTCCAAAATTAAGTCTGATATTTTTCAGTTAGGTCTATAATATATTATCAATATCACCAGAAAGCCGCACCCCACCACTGACATTGAAATGCAGAGATCTGAAGAACTTTTTCAAATAATTAAGCAAAGCCACGAGATAGAAGCCATGCTGAAAAGCCAAATTAAACAATTGACAGTAAAATTGCAGGAATTAAAATTCGACATAAGTCAGAGACTAGAGGAACAAAGGAACCTCTTTCAAATCCAAGTAGATAGATTAACGCAAAAACTAACAGATGCAAATCAACACATCATAGAGAAAAACGAAAAATGGGAAATGATGTACAAAGAGTTGGAAACAGAAAATAAATAATTACAAGAAGACAACCAAACACAGTTAATGGAAATTGAACACGTAAAGGACCAGTTAAGACTGATAAAGTTATCAGAAAACGAATCCGAACCAATTGAGAAACCAATTCACTAAATTGAAATGGACGAAGATGCTGAGATGAGAAAAATAATAGCAGAAATCACATCAGAAGTTAGGAAAAAAGTCAAACAGGAAATTGAAACGGAAAGGGTGTCTAAACCCAAATTTGAAAAATCGATTCTAACAGAAAATAACAACGAGGAAACAGCACCCTGTAAAGTGCAAATACAAAAATTTACAGTTACTCTTCAACGTTCGAAGAATGGCTTCAACTTTTCGAACTAACAATGAGAAAGAACAAAAAGTTTCCCAAGAGACAGCGGCTGCAAGACTACCCTTATACTTATCGAGCAGCCTACCAACATTATTTGATTTTGGATGCAGAAACGAAAAAAAATACAAATTGTTAAACAGAGATTTCCTAGATTATTATCAAAATGAAAGTTTTAAAAATCAATACAGACTCATTCTAAATGGCACAAAAATGAGGAAATTTGACGATTTAAGAAATTACATGTTGCAGGTAGAACGACTACTAATGCTATGTTCAAGAGGAAGAAACTATTCCAAGTATGACTTGTTCTCTGACATAATGAAAGGCCTTCCAGAAAACATCCGACAACAGTTTGAGATAAAATGTGATGTGGATGATAAACTTGAAAAAATGATAAGAAAGACAGTGGATACACAAGTAATGCTGGAAAATAACTCTCAAATATGTGAGAAAGCAACATGGAATAAACAAATGACTACAAATTGGAAAACCAGTGACCAAACAACAAAGAAACCCACACATGGAGTCACCGACAAGAAATGAGAAAGTAATTAACATAAAAACGAAAGATGGACAAACAAGAAAAATAAGAGAAAGAGATGTAAAATGCTATAACTGTGGACAAAAAGGCCATCGAAAGCCTCAATGCAAAAAACAGATAAACATCATAGAGAATGGAAACACATATTATGTTGAAGACATAATAAACTCTGAAGATGAAACATTAATTTTATGTACTTGCCATAAAATTGATTTTCAAAGCAATATGGAAACTGATAGTAGAAGACGATGGAGTGAGTAATTTCCTATGTCAACTAAAGGACAAGCGGATGAAAATACAAAGTACTCCACAATGCCGACTTCAGAACCTGTGGATGAGCACCATCCAAGTGAGTAATTCCCAGAGCCAATTAAAGGGCATGGGGATGAAAGCTGAAGTTGAAGAAAAAATACCTGAAATAAAAGATGAAGACTATCACTATTTGAACTGGAAACAAATAGAACAACTAAAGGAAGTATTGCAGAGGCCAACAACAAGGTTTTGTGTCCTATGTTTCTTAGACTTTTATGGAAAACCATACAAATGTTGCCATTGATAGTATTGTAATGTTAAGTGAGATAATGGCCATTGTTGGTAATTATCGCAATTAGCAGTTTGCATGTAAACAAAACTTAAGAAAAGGGAACCATAACAAGAGCATTTACATTCTGTTACTCTTTTATATGAACATTTCCGAAAAATTAATTCTATATGAAAATGAATTTGTAAGCGTATTTTTACACGTTCTATAAAATTAAATACTAAAATTCTCTGTCAGCTTATATCAGCACAAATTACGTGGGAGTTTTCAAAAACGCTCTTTGCTTGTAGCAGACTACATTTACATGTTAGAAGTATTGAACCAGCCAACAATGCAAGGCTGATTAAATATAAAAAGAATATTTTTGTCATTTGCAAGGTTTAAGTTTTCCAGTGAATTTTTTCTTGTATTTCAAATAACAATTAAAATATTAGGCTAAGGCCTGGCCCGATCCAAGTTGCTATGTCAAAAATCAGCCCCAAGCCCAGCCGACCAAACTTTAGCCACAGCCCAATTCAAAATCTGCTGGCGCATCTCATTCACAAGATATCCCAACAGACTGTGAAGAAATATCTTTGATTTGAATTCGCAACTGCCGAAGAGAATGCTTTTTTCGGCTGACAAAGTTTGATTGATCGTCCAGCATCAATTAATATTTACAAGGGAAAAGACAACAACTTCAACATTTGCATCATCTTGACGAATCTTGTGTATTCCTTAGGCCACCTCCGATAGAATCTGAATAACTTGCTGCATGACCCCATTTCTCCAGGAGTTCCCAATTCTTTAGCCATAGCATTTTTTCATCATATAATAATGACTGATCAAACCTGTTGCGGAATGCTTCTCAATACACCCTTTCTAAAAAAAAGTCTAATGGATGGAAGTCCAACAGTGGTTTACTTGAATACTTCAAACATAATCATTGAGAAAACGTGAATACAGATAAAATCGAATTAATATCGTTAATTATCATCCTGAGGGCAACCTGCATGTTCCTTGCATTATTAGCGACTGATCCAAGAATTCTGACACCTGACTAAACAAGATCGTCACATACAGTTTTCAGATATCCAAATATGCTCTTTGTGATTTTGCTTATTATTATCGTGCTTTGCCAATAAAAGATATCTTCCTTGATCCAAAACAGAACGCATATATAATGCTTGAATGATATTGAGTCCGTCCAACCACCTAAAGGAATTTTAATAATATTTCCATTGAATTTTCTTCAAATTGTCTGTGGCAATTCGATGTGACTAGGTCAATTATGGTGTCTCTTTTTTAACGGAGAATGGATAAACCCACTGAAAATAATGCTCTTCACCCAAACTGAATTGCAGCAGGCCGCAATGGCTTGGTGATCTTTTGCGGCAAGGCAGGCAAACAGTTTTCAGATGACGATGTTCCAAAGTAAATGTCAATTTCTGTCTTCTTGGATTCGGATTTGTCAACTAAAATGTTTCTTTCCATTTCAAGGAATCGATATTCAGAATCAATATATGTAATTATATTGGTGGCAAATCCTGATGCAGCTGCACTAATAGCCGGGATTGAGGCTGCACCTAAGGTTTCGTTGGCTGGACCGAGCTTGCGCCAATTTTTTGGACATATGTCCATCTCCGTATATAACATAAATGCTGGACATAACGGCTAGTAGTTTTAGTGGTATAGATCTTACCACTTCACGCATTTAAGGTTTGCAAACGAATGGATACTATCAAACAATTTGCAAACACTAATTTTTGATTAATGCATTTAACTTGCTATATTAATAAATGCAGCAGATTTTCATCACTTGATGACTCATAGTTGGCATGTAATAAGGGATCGAAGATTGAAAGTGACCATTCAGTTTTTTAGTACTAAAACCATTAATTTTGTTAAATATTTGGTCGTACTTATGATGAAATCAATTTCCGTAAAATTAATGGACCCTTTCCTAAATATTATTGGGTAGCAAGGAAATACTGTATATATTAAGGACTCTGCGTTTTGCTTATTAAACTACGCTGTTTGTAAAAACACGTGTTGTGGTTTAGAATGAGTTCAACAGCTGCCAATTTAATATAAATAGTCTCGGCTTAAATTGAGCCTCCGTAACATGATTAGTGAAAAAATGTAAAATATATTTGCAATTTTCATCAAAAAATCATTTTGTCTAAATAAGCCATTTCTCTAAGCTTGAATGCAGAGGTGTGTAATATAGTATTACATTTTTTTATCAAAAAAATATATTATTTAATATTTGTTGTCTGCAAAATGAAATATGTAAATTTGTTTCTGCATATTGTTAATTTGAAAGAAAATATTTGTGAATGAAATTTTATTCCTAGTCATGAATAACACATTAATTGACAGCTTGAATTTTCAATAGATCAGAATTATTTGTTCAGGGAATATTGGTCTATTCGGAGTTTGCAACTGCAAACCAATCTTAGTATGACACAACCTTTGCAAATACAATTATTATTGCTAAGTTTCTCATTAAAAATAGAAAGCATTTATTTAAATATTGGAAAGCATCCGTTTAAGAACCATATATTGCGCACCCCTGCTTGTATGTATTCCTGCTTGGTGTTTCTGTAGGGCTGTCCATTGGAATTTAAATTTAATTGGATTCCAAGGGGAGATTGGAATTGCTTGAGCAAACAAAGTTATTCATTCGATTCCAATTGAATTTTCATTGGAATAATTTTGCAAAAATTTCCAAAGTTTTCTTATTGAGTTGTCGAAAAATTTGTATTTTCAGTAGTTCTAGGATATTTTGAATGCAAAAACGCTGTAAACTATATGCTGTGCTTTTTTTTCTTGAATTCTGCTATCCTCTAAAGCAGCGCTTCTCAATCAGTGAGTCGCGAACTCTTCGTGGCTGAATGACAATTTGTAATGGGTTGCTTAGTTCCTCATAATTATGCAATTTTTTTCAATAAGTCACTCAAATTTTGCATATAATTAGACGCTGGAATCCTAAACCTTTGCTTCGAACTGGCGAGGAAAATTGAAATGATAACAAAGCTTTCCAAATATCTTAAATATTGAGGAAGCTGTCGACAATACTAAATTTCAAAATTTATGACAGGAAAACACATTTAGTTAAGGGGGTCGCCATCACATTTGAAATTGCATCGAGATCACAATTCATGAAAGCTTGAGAACCACTGCTCTAAAACAAAAGTCGTTGATTTACTTAGACGAATGTGAACTCAAATTCAAAATATTGATCACAATAAATACTATTTATCTATGATAGGAAATCAAAATTTTCATTATACTGAATTCCAGTGCATTTTGCACATATTTCTTATATTCTGAGTGGGAGCGAGATGGCATATCGTATATGATATAATAGTCTTCACTTCAGACTTTGAATAAATTAACTACAAATCGTTTGCTTCTGCTTTGATGGGTTGAGTAGGTTGGAATTTTCATGATGACGCACCTTCTAATATGTTCCTGTTCTAAGAAATTTATTTATCCACTTTGATGAGTTTAAACGTTTGTAAAATCTAGAAAAACAGTATTGTATGAAGAATTTTTAATTTTTGCTCGCAGGATCATTACAAGACATTTTGTCACAAAATTTTGTATCCCTCTAGTGGCGAATGTTAAGGCATCATTCTTTCGCAAATATTATTATTATTATTATTAGAGAATTTATGAAAATCGACAATCATGCAATTGCTACATATATCCAAAATACAATAATTAAACACTTGTGGTACATTTGAATGTAACGTTTAAAAATTTCAACTTAAATTTTCAACACACTAAGTGTCAGCTCCTACATGTAATTTTCAGTTGAATAATATTTTCGCTAATATTTTCATTTGTGCTAATAGTAAAAGTAAATATATAGCTAGTATTTGAAATTTTGCAAAAAAGTTTAATCTCAAGTAATGGCTAAACATAATCCATTAGTTATCTAACTGTAAAATATGCACCTATCAACTTTCACTATAGTATTTAACCTGTATATACATATTTAAAGTGCACATATATATATATATATATATATATATATATAA
>CABFPE010000043.1:1948498-1979362 GCA_900660155.1 Hofstenia miamia
ACTATGAAAACTTGTGTTTTTCAAGGCGCGAGAACTTTCCGAACCACCTAATATATAACTATGTATTAAGGAATTTATTTTATATTATACATATATATATATATATATATATATATATATAATATAAAATAAATTCCTTAATACATAGTTATATATTAGGTGGTTCGGAAAGTTCTCGCGCCTTGAAAAACACAAGTTTTCATAGTTTTTTGCCAGTGTTATTATTGATAAAACATCACAATATCAAGTCTAGGACAGGAAAAAAATCAAAAGTTCCGATCACAATCTATCACTTTTTGCCAACGTGTGGACAAGCCTTCAATGCCTTTGCAGTAGAAAGCTGGTGGTTTAGATTCGAAGAATTGATGAGCCAGAGTTTCAGCTCCTCTTCGTCGGCGAACACCTTGTCACGTATGGTATTCTCAAGAGAGCGGAACAGGTGAAAGTCAGATGGTGCGATATCTGGACTATAGGCCGGATGGGGTAGGATTTCCCAGCCCAGATCCAAGAGCGTCTCCAACGCGGCCGGACGTTGTCGTGAAGAAAGCGAACACGCTTTTCATCCGCCAGCTTCCGCAGTTGATTGCAATAATAAGCTGCAGTAAGGCTTGTGTTGGGTGGAAGCAGCTCCCAATAAATGACTTTATGTGCATCCCACCAAACGCAGAGCATCACCTTCTTCGGGTGAAGTCCTGCTTTCGGTGTTGCTGGAGGTGTTGTACCGACGTCCACCCTCTGTCGTCTGCGCTTGATGTTCACATGCAGCACCCATTTTTCATCTCCAGTAACAATATCAGTAAGCCAGTTGGTTGAGCGCCGCCTGGACAGACGACAAGTGGCTATCTCCGCACGTCATTGTTTATGAAGATCAGTCAATTTGTGCGGAACCCATTGTCCAAGTTTTGACTGTTTGCCGATTGCAATCAGATGCTCATGAACAGTACTATTGGATCTTCCAAGTCTAGTCGCCATTTCACGAGTTGTTTGTATTGGGTCGGCTTCAACCAGGTTACGCAGTTCCTCATTTTCAATAGTTGATTGTCTGCCAGAGCGGGGCTGGTCTTCAAGTGTCAGGTCGTCTAGTCTGAAGCGAGCAAACCACTCCTGCGCTGTACTTACGGAGACCACTCTTTCTCCAAACGCAGGACACAAACGACGACTGGATTCGCGAGCAGAGATGCCGGAGAAAAATTAATAAAGTAGACAACCACGAATATTTGTTTTCTCGACATGAATTTTTGAAGCCATGCACACAGAACGCTTGTCTGACACAATGAAATTATTGCTATGATGCGCTACTAAAGTCTGATGAGTCATTTTACCAATTACACTCTCAATCGCTGTGATTTAAATTGCTTCCACTTAATAAACAAAAAAAACAATTTGATATCGTAAAACCACGAAGCTGCTCTTAAACTATTGTAATTTGATGAAAAAATTTTTAAAATGCTCAGGAACTTTCCGAACGACCTAATAAATTTAGTGTACACGTCCCGAGTTCTATTTTAAGCTCTTCAAAATTTGTTTAATATATTCGTTATTCACTAAACATTCTCTATACCAAGAAACATTTATCAAACGTTGAAAATCAGTGATTTGCTTCACATACATGCTGAACCCAGTTTCCTGCACATATTTACTTTTAATAATGGAAATTTCAATCACATACGCTGTACATGGAGCAACAGTTATCATTATAAGCAATAAAACTTAAGAAATATTATGTAGTCCTTTCAAAAGAATTATTATATATTATATATATTATATTATCAATATATATTGCTTTAACACTCGTTTAATAGTGTCTGTATATGAACATGCTTTTAATTAAAAATTGTTTGTTAGTTATTACATATCGTAAAATTGTAAATTTTTGTAGGTGAAAGGTACTGATACACTGACGAAAGAAGAACAGATCCATAGACTTACACGTGCTGGAAGCACATACTTTAACTTAAATCCATTTGATGTACGTATTGTTCAAGTATTTGTAAATAGCATTTTATGTTCGTTTCGATGTAATATTTTCTATTATAGACTTTATAATACAACTAGTTTTGAAAGCGCTGCTCTAAACTAGATGTTAAAGTTCTAGTATTGCAAAAAAATTTAATATATTTGTATATAGTTTACAGTATGTATTGAGAAAGCCAAATCGAATAAAGAAACAAAAAGTATGTTTTTATTTATAATAATATAAATTGATTTTTTTCTTTTTTTATAAATTCGTTCAATTGAATAGGGTTACTATGCACTCTCGAAGGTGTTCACGAAATTTTCCCATAACTAGGAGGCATGACTAAATTGAGCAATAATTGTATGCCTGGATATTTTTATCCTAAACTTTCAGCATTGCCACATCTACCGGCATTTTGTGCAATCGTTTATTTTCGTTCAATGCTCATCCGGATTTTGGCACACGGTGTTTGTGCTGTGAAATCTATCCCTTCCCAATTTTGTTCACAACTAAAAGAAACAATACAAAATGACATTGTATCTTTTCAAAACAGATTTTTGTATCTTTACTCTATTTTAACCTACTTTAGAAATATACCGTATCAATCTCTATATTTACTGAACTTCAATTCAGTATGTAGTAGTGATTATATTCTTAGGTTTTGCAAGCCGCACCTGAGGATAATATGGAAATAATCAAGAAAAAATTCAAAAGAGTAAGTGGTTTTAGTTACATATTTCTGAGTGAGCTTTTGGGGTTTGACTAATTAATTATTTGTTTAGTTGTCGATTTTAGTTCATCCCGATAAAAATCTAGAAAATCGTGAAGATGCGCAAAAGGCTTTCGACGGTAACATTTTTTTACATTAAAATAATTTCGTATTTTTAGTGGAAGTATAAAACTATTTCTATTTCCTGATTTTAGCAGTAAAGAAAGCGCTTACACAATTAGAAGACTCAGAAACACGAAAAGCATGTATTGAAATGATCGAAGATGCTAAAAAGCGAGCTGAGACCGAAGTATATATTTACAATATAGTTGTAGTTTAAATCCAGTTTAGCTCAAAATAAAAAGAAGAAATTTAAAGAAAACATCTGAGGGTGGAGTTGTGAAATTACCTGAAGATGATCCTGCTGTGGTAAGTCGTATAATTGTAATAATTTTATCCTGGGCAAAAATCCGATTAATCGCTCAAATTTTCAACCGATTAAGCGGCGATTATTTTAAGGCATTGATTAATCGCAAAAATAATCTGTTTATCGATTTTTAGAATTTTGGTTTACTTGAAATATTCCCCAAATAATTTCATGTAAATACCTCCGTGCTATTTAACCATGTTAGACCTTGCTCATACATTAGGGCATTTTGCGCGGAATTGATTTAAATGCTTTTTGGAGCATCTCACAGAT
The DNA here is from genome assembly GCA_900660155.1 of Hofstenia miamia. Classification (NCBI taxonomy): domain Eukaryota; kingdom Metazoa; phylum Xenacoelomorpha; order Acoela; family Hofsteniidae; genus Hofstenia; species Hofstenia miamia. The sequence continues at coordinate 1,951,865 of CABFPE010000043.1, forward strand.
GTGAAGAATTTTTTGGGAAATTGTCGTTTTCCATTATAGATTTTGATAAGGGACAATCAATTAATTTGCTGTGTGCATTTGCCTAATGTGTTTGCCGTCATAAAATTGAATTGAACATTAGATGTATGAGAATACTTTTATTGCGAAAAACAAAATATGTGTGTAATACAACACACCATAAATCGTTTCAGTAGCCATTGAATTTCATCGTGCATTCTGTGTGAAAGAAGCAACAACTCTTGTTCATACCCATGTACGTTAAACCACGCATAAACCCCCTCATTTTTTGTCTTTCATTGGCTAATCTGTCAAGGTTTTTGTAATAGTTAAAAAAGTTATTAAGGGACTTTTATGCTCCATTTGATTATGAAAGTGTTTATTTAAGCCTTGTTTTTTGTCTTGTTTCGTCAAAAAAAGTTTTTCTGTTAAATTATAAATGATTTTAACATCGAGGCGATTACTGAGAGTTTAAGTTCCAGTCCTGTTCGCCGTTGCTTTCCATTAGCGCTTAAATAACTAGATTTGTTAATGTATTGTACAATGCCATCTATGTTCCTTCAAATGGTTTAGTTTTAAATTTTTTGTTCATTAAGCCTGAAATTTATTCAATCATAATTGACTTAAATTATTGAAACTTGATATTATTTATGCATTAAAACATGCCCACTTAAATGAAAGTATGTTGGCTTAGTAATTTGCTAGTTCTTCCAATTGATAACTGGTAAAATATTATTTAAACATTAAAAATATGTTTGACAATTAATCTCTTTCTTACTCACTAAAGATTATCCAATTAATTTCGGTTAACTTTATTTTTAGGAACTTGTATCATTTCTCTTTTGTCTCTATGAAAATGGTGCTTTATGTTTAACTTAATTCATGTGAAACATAATTAGTGTTTGCCAATTAGATTCAGTGCTAATATTAATTTCCGATGTGCAATATAATTTAGTACAAAGAGTTTGAGAAGAAAGTCATCTTAAAAACATTTGCAGATGCAGAACTACGCAAACGTCAAGCTGAGGATACGCACATGAAGGACCAGTGAGTTTAAATTTATTTTTTAATAGTATTATTTAAATTCATTTAGAAACTGTCTAAAATTTCATGAATTATTTTCGTTTTCAAACTAGTTGATGACTAAAGTAATCACGAATTATACTAAGCTCCTAGTCAAATATAAACCTTTATATAGACCGGTATTCCATAAAGTTTGATGTTTGACATCTTCATGCCTTCACGTAAGTAGGGTATAGGGGTTGCAAGAGCGCACATCCCCGTTAAATATGTTTTTTGAAGGAAATTGCATATAGAATGGTAACCAAACACTTTTTAAGTTCTACAAATAACCCACAACTGGATTACAATAGTTGGTTGTCGATATTTTGAAAAAAATAAAATCAATTTTTTCTACGTCGGCCTTCTAGGAGATTGTGTGATGAGATTTTTGTGAATTGTGGCAAACATCCCTTCATTACTAAAAATAATATATTTAAGGTTTCCCACTGTCTTGTCTTGCATTATTTATTTTGTTGTAAATCGATATCTAACAATAAATAAAACATTTAATTTACACTTGATGGCTTCAAAGAATATTTTTTCCAAAATTTATAAGTTTTTAGTTACTACATAGCTAGCACCTAGCTAGAGCGTAGATGTGTGTAGAGCAGACTAGGGTCCACAAGGGTACGATTAGTTGAATAGCATCTTTACTTAGCAACAGGACTGCTTTTGAAGTTTCACACTACCCCTAAAGCTGTAGTTTGGTTTATGATTTTTGTAATATTTTTTCTTTTTTTACATATGATATCTGTAGCTTATTTTTCATTATCTGTGTAGTATGTATGTTTAAGTAAACCTATTTGTCCCCTAACCATAACATATCCTTCAATTTACTACATGCACTAAATTTGTGACATCGTAATTATCTAATACAAATTTGCTACTTTAGTGAAACGTTAAGTCTTTCACTAATTGAGTATTTGTGAATGTTTTTGCATATGAGGGATACTATAGAACAGTTGGACGTCCCCTTGGGTGCGCCACTGATTCAACACAATGTAAAATTTGCTTCATAGCTTATTTCAGTAACAAATTGTGAGGCCTTTGCAAGGAGCATATCACCGTGGATTACATGGATATTGTATAACATGACTTACACGATGGTGTTAATCATTTAATCATATATAGTTATGTTCGAAAAATATTAATAAAGAAAATCGTTAAAAATTAAAAATTTCCTTGGAGATATTTTTGCCGTACAAAAACTGTGAAATCCACACTTCAGCTATTTCATCTCCATCAAGTTTTTATTGAGATCTTGTAGATGGAAGCGGTTCGGCTCCCCTGCAAGTGAAGTTAACAAAATTGTAGTGCAGGTCGAACTGGTCGACAGTTTTTACTAACCGGTTCAACTGATAATGCTTGTATTTATTTTGTGTCACACTTTGATTTTAAGCATGCATTTTTCATGCTTCAAAGACAAACATTTCTTATAGTAGATCTTTATTAACATTGTTTTTGCTTGTTCTAATTTTTATTTTTTTTCGATCTATTACTATTAAAGTCAATATCGGCTATTTGATCTATATTTTGGTGCAGTCGGTCAATAAAGTCAGTTGTTGGTAAAAATTAATCATTGAGTCAATTTTTTGATTAAAAGTCAATAAATACGGTCAATTGCAATTGTTAGCAATTGAAATAAATGGCTGTTTCACTTTTGCGAAGAGGGGTACTCTTACAAAAGGCTCAAAGTGGAAATGTGGAATGGTCTTTTGCAAAATTTAACATGCTTCTGGCCGATGACAGGAATTTTCTTGAACAGTGTATAGAGCCTTACATTCCTTCAATGAGTAATTGGTTTGTAGAAATAATGATTTTTATAGTCAATTTTCTCTTTTTTCAAGTCAATTTTTTAATGTTTAAGGTCAATAAAAATATTTAATAATTTAAGCATAATTTGTTTCAATTTTCTTTCATCAATATGCTATGATTGTATTGCTAATTTTAAGATTGGACGTTTTGATTAATACTTGTTCACCTACCATTAGTTAGATGCTAGTGTAAACATTTACAAGCTTAAATTCCCAAATATGTGGTCATTGTGAATTTTGTACAATCCAGTTTACATTTCATCCTCGTTCTGACATTATGATTATTTATTTATAGCATTTACGTGACTTGCAGAGATCTGTATTTTTGAATTACGCTTAAGGCTTAACCGATGAGTGTGCGATATCTTTTTAGACAGAGACAACGACTTGATGAACAAGAGGAGCATGAAAAGGCAGCTAGACAAAGAGAATTTAATGAAAAGTGGGAGGTGAGATTTTTTCCTTGAGCGTTATATCGCTCCTTTACCTTAGAAAAGTAGAGAAGATCGTGTTAATAATTGGCAAAATTTCAAAGTCACCGGTGCCAAAAAGTCTAAGAAAATGAAAGGCTTTCGACCGCCAAAAACTAAGCAAGAGCAACGATGAGATTTTTGTTTTGTTACTCTTAGGTTTAGTGTTAAATAAAATTTGGATATTTGCGAATTCAGTTTTCGTTGTTTAAGTTATAGCTTCTTACCTTGCTAATTAATATAACTCAAATCTTTTGGGAAATTCCTGTTTAGTGTCATTGTTTGGAATTATTTCATTGAGACTCGTAATACAAATTTTCAAAAAAAAATCATTTTTAATTATGAAGCAGTGAAATTTATTTTTAACCCAAAACGCACTGAGGTATAGAATGTCAATAACGCACCGAGGGTGGCCGAATCGGCCCCTTCTTTTATTTCAAAACTATTAAAGATATAGTAATGAGCTTTGGTACAGTGAAAGATACAATTTTAACCTGCATCTTTGCTTATTTTCAAAAAATATATTGGTTGCGATTTTATGTGCAAATGAAGTTGTGACATCAGCAAGTTTTGGAAAAATAAAGGTGAAATAGAACCTAAGTGAATTGAACATTAAAAATAGAAGGAAGCGGTTTACTTAGCCCATATTCCTTTTAGTTATTTTTAAGGATTTCCTCTAACAGCAAAACAAAAAATCCACTCAATGTCTGTCAGTATTTTGTAATCATGGCAGCCATTTCCATAATTTTGAATAAATTGACATTTCTAAAAATTAATGAATAAATTAGAAATAAGTCAATGAATAATGTTAATTTGTTTCAAAAATCAAATACGTAACATAATACTATATATTAAGTTCAAAGTTAAAAAATTTCACTTGGCACCACTCACCCCAGAAGCTTGCCATTTTTCACCCGGTGTTCATCATCAATGCTCCTAGTAATATACGCGATTTTTTGTGTTTGTATGTAATCATATTTAGTCAATATTGTCTTACTGTATTTAAAATATAGTTCCAAATAGAAATTTCATATTTTGTACTTAAAGTTTGGCCCCTGATGAATGTATGACACTGATTTTCACCACAGACATTCTAAGACCCTTGTTTAGTAAAATAAACTATTTTGTTGCAAGTACTTTATTGCTACAGTGGGCATTGGTGCGAAAAATCAATAAAAACTGATCGTAGTACTAAAATATATAGAGGCCGCGCTCCTGTAAAAAGTTTTTCACCCTAACAATTTTTTTGACAAGCTTGACCTTCAATTATGAATCTATCAATTTAATTCTATAAATATATCGATATCTATCATAATATTTTAAGCATGATGAGTTTATTGTGTATTCATTTTTTTCGTAGCCGAAAGTAATTGTTTAAGGAGTTTCTTATTCTTCCACAATGAAGAGTGACAAGAATGATGTCCAGGTGTTTAAAATGCAACCGTTTCAAGAAGAAGAAAATTCTATATTCAGAAATTGTTTTAACAATAAATAGAAATACTGATAACAAATTCTGAAAGCGTCAAGAAAGTAATACAAAACTAAACAAAAAGAAAACAACGAATATTTACAAATAAAAAGTGGTTAACTTGGGCTATGACGATTGCCAGTTTCTATTAATAGAGTAATCAGGATTACAAAATTTATAACTTCGCCATTTCAGAAAGGTAACCGAAATACGAAGAGTTGAGATTGCGTGAATTGTGTACTGCATTGAAAGCGACTGATAAATTATGGGGCGCTGAGAACGGCATTATCATAGAGATTCGTTTACTACTGTTGTGATGAAATTTTTGTATTTGCAAAGTTGGATAGTATAAACGCATTTATAATAACTGAAAAGACATTGTGTGAAACTAATATAATAATGAAAGCATGTCTATGTATAAATCCTACTAATAGTTTCGCATGTATAATTTTTCAGAAAACGAAATTGGCTTTATCATGTTATTCTATACTTCATATTCCTGTAATATTTAAGTATAGTGAATATTTTTCCATTTTGTATAAATGAAAAACGAATTGAACATATGGAATTTTTTATGGATAGGAAACATTGGTGAAATTAATTAATTACAATGATTGCAGATATTAATAATTAGAAACATGGAATTTTTTACAATTAAATATAGCAGTGTACTTGATAAAATGAAATGTAGCCTTTTTCATGTAATGTATAGACTGCCAAAAAACGACATAAATTACAATGATTGCAGATGCTAATCATTAGAATGCGTGGACTTTTTACAATGAAAAAATAGCAACATATTTGACAATGAAATGTGCCTCTCTTTGCATGTAATGTATAGTAAATAGCGATAGCGAATTTGTACACAGACTAGCTATCAATATAAACACATGGAATTTTTATGGATAGGAAAATTATTATTCAGCAATGTATCATCATAAAAGCGATGTAAACCCTAAGTAGTCAGCTAATGTATATCAACAATTGTGTGCACAAACAAAAGTAAGAATGCAAATGAAAATTACCAAATAAATAAGTGAGTTGCTATGGCAAGTATATGAATAATTGTAAAACGTGTAAACTAATTTGGCTCCCATGTGAGTAAGTGAGTCATTATAGCAAGTATATGTTTATGAATCATTGTAAAATCTGTCCTCGTAAACAGTAAAAATGAGTCAGTAATTACATCGTCACTAGATGACGTAACACCTCGGCAATATCCATGAATCAGCAATTACATCTTTTTTGGGAGATCTCCCCTGCCTTTCTTCCACTACTCTTTTATATATGGGAGTAACATTAACTAATTTTAAAATTGACTTTGAAGATGCAGTGATTGATGAAAATTGCATAAATGACTACTAATGATTTTTGCGCAATCTTTAATACACCATGCCAGTATTTCAGAAGGTCCGCTTGATTTATTTACTTTTAGCATATTTATGCATTGAGTCACAAATAAGAATGAAAAATAATTTTGAGGGAGTTTGTAGCTAGATTTTTCAAGTGTAAGTGGCAACAAAGTACCCAAGTATTTGTCTAGCTTAATGAACTGATTGTTGAATACATTAGCAATATCCTTGGCTTTAGTTAATTATCTTCCATTGCAATTTTCAATTAGATGCAGGTGTTGCATATGATTATTGTTCCTGTTCAATACATTGTTGATGAAGTCCCACTTATGCTTAGGGTATTTTATTCTACTAAGTATGGATTGCATTTACCAATTTTGTGCGGCTCTCAGTTCAATATTAGATATGTTCCTTGCAATTTTATATAACTGGTAGTTATCAGCAGTTTCATTGCGTGTGTAAGTTTTGTAAGCCCATTTTTTGGAATTGATGATTTTTTTATATTGGGAGAGCACATGATTTGATAACTACAACTTTTGTGTTTAGAAAAAATTATTTTGGTTGGACAATATAAATTTATATAAGTCGTGAATGAATGAATAAATGAATTGAGCATGCAGTTTACATCCTCGGATAAAAAGACGATATCCCCAGATTCATTCTTTAGTGGAGTTTTTAGAAGTTCTGTTAGCGCTGGATCACTCTCTTGAATCTCTGCCCAAATTTTTTCGTGTGTATGCTTTGTTGTTAGATGAAATACAAGTTATAATACAATGATTTGAATAGGGGCATTTGCTGCAGGCATACTTACAGTATCAATTAATGTAGAAGAGTTGTTATTTAGAGTAATTGGTATGCTGGAAATAATTGCACTAAGATCAACGCGTCAAGTAAAGAATTCAATTTATCTCTTTCAGTATTCTTCAGATAGTTGATATTCCAGTCATTCATCAGTATCAATTACCTATTTTCTTTTAGAGAATATTTAATTTCACCTTCAATTTCAGTAAAAAAATTCGTTAAAGTGAACTTTTCTGGGACAGTAGGAGATATTAATCAACTGATCAACATTTTTTCCTATTTTTGGCTGAATGCATATTTCAATTCATAGTCTTTCAAAATTTTTCATCAATTCGATTTCTGGGCTTAAAATTTTTTGGAATTAACAACATAACTTCACTTCCTTAAGATTTGTTGCCAAGACTTAGGTCCTTGTCACAGCAAAATAGTTCATAGCCATCAGATCTCCAATTGCTTTCCAAATCTATGTCTATTATCCAGGTCTCAGAAATCCCTAAAATTGAGTTTTTTCCAATTCAGTATACTAGCTCAGTGTACAAAAATAGTTTATTAGTTAGATTTTGGATATTAAGATAAACATATTTAATTGGGGCAATAGATGCACACATCATACCACAAAATTATCATACGTATAAATCTTAGAAGTTTTAGGTCCTGGGTTACGCTCAATACCTTATTTGGTTGAAAGAAGAAAAAGTTGTGCACCTAATATACTGGAATATACAGCAAACACATAAAATAATATAAATGAATAATTAATTAAATATTCAGAATTTTATGAAATGTTAAACTATATGGGCTTTTACCTTTAGCATATACTGGAAAAGTTGCATTTTGGGAAATATTACTAATGAATGAAATTTTTGAATATAGATGTTTCTTCTTCTTCTTTTCCTATTAAGAAATGTTTTCTTACACCGAATTGTGATTTAACAATAATTTATGATTAGTTAAATGAAGTGTTTGTTCGTGTAATAATATCTCCAAAATTTGCTGATTGGTGATTTGATAGATATAGGTCGATAGTTGTTGGGACACTTTGAATCATCAGTTTTGTAAATTTGATTAATATTTGAGCCTTCTAAAAAAATTAAAAAAATATTCCATTTTATGCATTCATTAAATATATAATTTAATGATTCGGCAAAATTTAGCAGTTTTTTAGTAACCGTGTTGGAATTTTCGATTGATTTGATATTAGTTTCTTGATTTCCTAAGTTCACGTAAAATATGGTTAAAAATCAGAGAAAAATTGCGATAATATACAGTTACTAAAATAAAGCTTAAAAATGAGAATTGGCAACCTCCAATGAAATGTTCAATAGGTTATCAAATATAATAATTTAATTTATCATCTTGATAAATATTGCCCAGAAAAATAAAATTTAAGAAACGATAATCCAATTATAACAACAATTAAGAGCAAACCATGGATTGATAATCATTGCTTAACTTTGATTAAACAAAAAAAGATAAGTCGATTAAGTATATTAATGAAAAATCCTCTGGGAATTTGATGACTAGACAAAGGCATGTAACTTTGCAACATAAAAATTAAAAATTCGTACAACCAATATTATAAATCAAAATTTGAAAAAATAAATATTCAAAGGTCAAAATGGATATTTATTAATTCATTACTTTCAAGAAAAACAAAGGCTTTACTTCTGCAAAAGAAATTCATTATAATGGCGAAAAAATTAATATTACTAAAGACATTTTACAATATTTAATAAAGTTTTTAAAAATCTAGGCAACTACAACTGAGAAAACATAAAATATAACTATGATGAAAGAGTCAAAACTTTTACACCAAAATTTAGCTTTCGTTATGTAGCAAAATTTGAAGTTTTAAGAACAATCTCAAAATTGAAAAATAAATCTAGCAGTCCATCAAAAATTCCCGTTTGGCAATTAAGAACTATAGTCGATTTAACTGTTAATCCTCTATGTGATGTTCTGAATATATGTGTTAGATATTCTGTTTTCCAGGACCAATTAAAACTAGCCAAACATTACACCGGTTTACAAAAAAGACGACCCAAATGTATGCTCTAATTATAGCCCTATTTCACTAACATCATCTTTTATCAAAATATTTGAGAAACTACTCTCTGATTAAATCAATGAACGTTTCACTAAGTATAATATCTTATTCAAAACGCAGTTCAGATTTCGGAAAGGAATATCTACTAATGATGCACTGATTTACGCCACTGAAAAATGGAGAAAAGATATTCATGACAATAAGTACTGTGATATAGCATGTATTGATTTATCAAAAGCATTTGACTTTCTACACCATAACATTCTTAATTCAAGAATCTAAAAGTTGAGTTTTTCAGCAAGTTATTTATACAAAAGAAAGCAAAAGGTAAAATTGCATAGCCATTTCTCAGATTGGATTTCATTAGAAAAAGCTGTTCCCAAGGGACAATCTTGAGCCCATTGCTATTTAATATTTACATAAATGATTTAAATAAGAACCTTACATGTTGAATTTTACAATACGCCGATGACATGATAATATTTTACTCTAGTAACTCTGTGGAAGATTCAGTAGATAAAATTGAAAAAAAATGTGCAACATAAAGCAAATTCTTATGAATTACACAAACTAACAATTAATACTTCAAAAACACAATTTGCTTAAAGTAAAAATAGTAAAACAGACCCATCCAAATGCACACTACGTTTCAATATGGAAACTCTAAAACAAATTACTCATTTTAAGTCTCTAGGGGTTATTTTCGACAGCAACTTACATTTTCATAAACAATTATATAGCATAGTAATAAATGGCAACTGCAATTACAGCAATAAGTAATTTTTCTCACATTCTAAGTATTATTGCAAAAATTCAGCGTATTTATGCTTTAGTCTTAAGTCATCTAAATTATGCTGGCATATTCGGGCATTTCGTCTCATTCGGATGCCAATGAAGCCATGAAGGCTTTCTATTTCAAACGTCAAGTGCTCCTTGATTTACACTGTCCAGACAGAAAGATAAAGACGGCCCTCAAGGACCCTTATTATATCACACCTTACGTGAAGTCTTTATTGAGGAAAAAGCATGCGGCTTACAGAAAAAGAAAGTTCCGACTAGCAGAATATTTAACAACTGAAATGCAACAACAGATTTTGAAGAACTTGCAAGGAAGTAAATTAACTCGTGGAAGTCAACAAAGGTGACGTCAAGTAAATTCTTTAACGAACAGCATGAAGAAAGCGAATTCAAATATCCTACTCAGTACTGAAGAAATAATTGAGTTTTTGGTCGAAACTTCTAAAGAAAAGAATGCAGTCTCTCCTTCTAAAATCTTTGTAGCAAATCAGGAAGCTCCTGCTTTTACACTTCATCAAGTATATCCCAATTTGCGAAAAACGAAAAAGACTGCTACAGGATCAGAGGGTTGCCTTGATGGTTTCTTAAAGACAATGCACGCAATTTTGCTGAACCACTTTTGCATATGTTCAATTCTTCTGTAAGAAGTGGAGTCTTTCTCAAGGTCTTTAAAATAGCTCGGGTTGTTCCTTTAGATTTGAAAATAACTTGTTGGATATTCTTCGTCCAATTTCTCTCACCTCAGTGCTTGCAAGACAATTGGAGCATCTCTTATTTTATTGTTTTATTTCAAAAGACTACGAATCAATCATTTCTAGAGAATAATTTGGATTTAAAAGACAATCATCTTGTTGTTTAGCACTCCGCCGAATTCTCCAGGACATTCAAAATTTCTACAAGAGTCAGAAGTATAATTATGTTCGTGTGTTTGCCTTAGATTTAAGCAAGGCTTTCGACAAAGTTCGCAGAAACACTATAATTGAGAACTTATCAGGAGTGCTGAAAGACAAACCTCACATAGTTAACCTAGTATGCAATTTTCTTTCTGACTGGTGCCAGTATGTAGAAATGAATGGAGAAAGTTCAGTAATCTTGTACACCAACAGTGGTGTACCGCAAGGGAATGTCCTAGGGCCTCCCTTATTCAATATTGTTTATGATGGACTGTCTTATCATCATGAAGATGTTCGTCTCACGAAGTGCCGATGATATAACCGTAGTAGTTGCTGGTGTGAATTCTGACATGTCTGAAAAAGTTTTGAAACATATAAAGAATTGATGTAATGCAAATAACTTTGTTTTAAGTGCCTCAAAGTCAGTAGAACTATTTTTTAACTGATAATGTGACACTGATCCTGGTGAAACCTTCGGAATCAAAAAGTGAAGCGTGCAAAAACACTGGGAATTATTTTATCAGATGATTTGACCTTTCATGATCATGTTCAATTACTTTGCAGTAAACTTGTCCAGAAAGTTTATCTTCTCAAAAAGCTGAAATCCATTGGTTACAATTTTGTTGAATTACAAACCCTGTATATCTGTTTATTCCTTCGTCAAATAAAGTATTGAGAGAAGCTAAGGTTGGACATGAAAACACAAATCACTACAACGGTAAAAAATGTCAAAACAACTTATACACAGTTTGCAGTTGCATATTGTAATATGCAGTACACAACATGATTTGAATTCACTCGTATAAGCGAAAATAAAATTGAGAAAATAATAGTTGGTAGGAATTTACAGTGGTGTGACATTTGACCTCCTCTACATAATGTGTTAAAATGACTGTGAATAAATACATTTTTAAGCACACTTCAATGAAATATCATTAAATCTTAGTCCATATTCAAGAACTATACTGTTAAATCATATTTAAATAACAGCAAAAATTGCTGTTTCAAATTCAAGAAGATATATTTTATTACAGAGGTTTGGAATAAATAAATTATAATTATTATTATAAAATGTTAAATTAATCTAATCAAATAATCAGAGAATGACCAAAGGATCAGATAATACAAAATTATTAAATTCCAAGCAAGTAAATGTTCCATTTGAGAAGGTATCGAAATATGCATGGAAATCTAAATTGGGGTTGACCGCCAGTGATAATGCCCTATATTTGCAATTTATAAATAATTAAAATTTTAATAATTCATTAAATTTAAAAAATAAAGTAGAAAGCATTTATTTCTAAGTACAATACTATTAGTTAGAGAATGCATTCCATTTATTAATAACCGCTGCAAATTCTGCTTTATAAGCATTTTTTGGCCAATTAACATCATTTGGAAAGACACAAGGTCGACAGTCACATGTTTTCGCTACTGGTGCGGGGAATTCACTAAAATGCATTAATGAATCACATGTAGTATCTTACATATATTAAACATGACTATTGAATTCATTCATTTTGAACATTTAATAGCAATTTTCAAATATTTTTTTGAAATAGTAATGGTCATAAGTTGAATTATTAGATGTGCATTGCTAAATGTATTAATAGTTTACATAGAATGTATGTCATTAGTAAATTTTAAATACTTAAAAAATAGATATTTCCTTGACAATTTAAGTATAATTGTTTTAGTATAAGTTCACCAGGTTACATTCTGACTAAAATACGTATACTATAGTCATAATTATCTATACTAATTGTGTAGCATTAAAACATTTCAAATAATACATAAATTTCAAAACCACAAAAAGCATTGAGCTAATTGATCTTTCCCTATCTCTAAAAATTGAAGCAAGTCTATTCCGTAGGCCTTAATTAGCACTTATATCCAGAGATGGAAACGGGACAGGACATTTGACGAGCCGGGACGGTACGGGACAGAACTTTTTGCTTGAAACGGGCCCGGGACTACAAAAATGAAACTAAAATTGGATCTAATTAATTATTATCTGTTTTTGAGTATTTAAACGGATACGATTTCGTTTTTTTTATGATGTATTTTGTCAATATTGAATTGTGAAAGAGGAAATGCTTTTTGATGAGTTACTTTTGGCTCGAGTACATGTAGACATCATAGTCGCAACCAGATTAAAATTAATGAATATGTGCAGAAGAGGACTTTTAATTAAAACAAAGACGGCACATCTTCAAAATAATGCTACTCAATCATGTCGCTCAACATTTAATTTGTATCAATTAATATTTCCTCGTCAATCACCTGATAAATTAGGTGGTGTTCGCGTTCATTCTGGCAACAAGGCACTTTGTTATGCCGATTGCCAAATATTTGGAGACGCTAATTGTAATCCAAATATTTTATTAGAGTATAAGCACGTGCTATTTGAATGGCTGTAATTGTTGTTCGGACAGAAGACGATCGCATCCCATATTAGTGATGATTTCGAACCCTAAATTCTGCACGCAACCAACGGCTCAATATTTTGAAAAATTTACTACGTTTTTGTGTATAAAAATATTCAGTGATTACATTTTAAAGAGATTCCTTAATTTTATTACAAGGGGAATTGAATTCTTAATGGAAGTTTTTTAATTTTAATTAATTCCATAATTGCCACGAATTTAACAAAATGAATCTGCATAACGTATTGCTTTGTTATATTTTGTGAGATACATGTACATTTATTAGAGGAATGATTAAATGTAAGAATATACCAAGAAATTGTAGAGACGTTTTTGCTGTTTAGTTAAGATTTAATACTCTACTAATATTCAAACATGATTGTTTGACATCTTCAAACTGCGTTCACAATGAGCTAAACATTTTTTTTCAAAAACCGCTTCAAGTGTACTAGACGGGAAGAGAATATAAAAACGGGCTCAGCATAAAGCTTGAAATGGGACCGGGATAAGAATTCAGTCCCGTTTCCAACTCTGCTTAAATCTAGGACATTTGAAATTTTAAATTTCACTATTTTAAACTTAATTATCAAGTAGCGTAATAATTATTTCATATGAAGGAATTGAAGATGTAACGTACTAATATCCCACAAATGTAGGTAATCCACCAATTGGATTGAAGGAATAGCAAGCAAAGAGGAAATTATACAATTTATATGACGTTCCTTCGCAGCAAGTGCACTTAGAATATGTAACAGGATTGCTATGGTAAGAAATGCCAAACGCGCTTGCACACACACCACTACAGAAACCCTGTACAAATGGTCGCGCACTAAAGCATCTGATTGAACTTATCAGTGTGAACGTTATCTCGATTTTTACCCATCTGTAATGAGGAGCGCAATTTCTTTTCGGCCTTGGCACTAAATAATATGAATAAAGGTAAATTATTGAAATAAACTCGAGAAAATTTTTGCATTCAAAAAAATGTAGTGGACAAAATTGACAGTCTTGTGTACGAGAAATAATGCTTTGTCAAATATCAAATGAATTTACCATATCTATAACAGAAGAATGTCAACCTACAAATTATCATTGGTGCCAAATTTACGCAAAAACATTACGTGGGTCATTCCATATAGGCTGTCCTGTAGCTTTACACATTTCTGTGTTTAAAAATAGATTATAATTTAGACACATATAGTGTCAAAGTTATCAAAGTTATCGACATGCTTAGTGTAATTAACTAAATGGCACATAGTTATGGTTTTTATTACCAAAAATGTGTTACGCTATGGGATATTTACGTGGAATGACCTACGAAAGTATTGATAAGTCAACGTATTCTGAGATAGTTGTTAATTAATAATGAATGTATATATATATATATATATATATATATATATTNTATTATTATTCATCAGTATTTAAAAACCTTATAAATAATAATGTAACGTATTATTTCGAGGCTGGTGCTTTGAAAGACGCCAAAAGTTTATTATAAATAGGTATATTTCCCTTTGACCGCATTAGAGTTAGGAAAAGATTAATTAGCTTTATCAGGTAAATCTAAATAACAGGAGGTACAATCTATTTTTTCTATTAAGCAAACAGGGCTGGTATCATTGTAACTAATAATAACTGTTTTACTTGATTTTCCAACTGATTGTTGCAGGGTTCTGTTTGTAACCAATGTAAAAGATGAAATAAGAAATCATCGAGGCGATATTTCTATTAAAAGAGGAGTTTTTAGGTTCGAGTCGAGTTTGAAAACTCACCCGTGATTTCGAGTCGAGTTACAATTATATTTAAATTTATCAATTAATTTTAAGTACACTATTCTATTTTTCATTACTCTTGTAATTATTCTATGAAATATTGATCGTTTTGCTGAGGTGATATTCTTAGGGTTGGCATGAAAAGCATCTCCTTGCCTACGCCCTTGCATGATGGTAGAAGTCTTAGCCTCCTGTTATTTACATCTCCTTAGCGCTATATATGGCATGCACTTTAGATTTAAAATTACATACAACAAATATAGCAACATGCATTTTTTGGCCAATGTTCAAATTCCTTTGATCCGCAATCAGGATTTGGGCAGGAATCAATAAGGTCTTTGCATTTGGACCAGTCATAGAAACCGTTTTCTGGATAGGAGCCACCATCTGGAATTTGCGTATCAGTACCAGGAATGATATCACGTTTTGATATGTCGTTGCTGCTGCTAGTTTCATTTACCTCATGTAAAGGATCCATGTTCTCAAGTTCCAAATTTTCTAAACAGAATATGTTATTCCATCAATTATTTACAATGTGTAATATCTTGAATGGCATCTTAACTGAATCCTGACGCATAGCTGTAACGTTTCTAGAATATATATATATATATATATATATATATATATATATATTTATATATATATACTTACATAAATTTTCTTGAATACTGAAGTTTTATAAGGACAACTGAATATAATCCTTACTAAAAATTAAATGTTGCTTCGAAAAGAGGAATGCTAATAAGAAACAATATCAAATGCATGAATATAACAAAAGCCTGTGGGCATATTTGAATTTATTAAGTGATTTGATATTATAATTTATAATGTACATTACCTTGAATATTCCTATCCACATTTATATAATATTGAACTGAATATTGATGTTCAAAAAATAAATATTGAGGATTCTTATAATATAAATATTTTGTAGTGAAGCAAAATGTGTACAATCATTGATTTTTTTTAACACAGCTTCCTAGAAGTAGGATTTATAAAATAATATTTTAAGACGTTTTTAGAAAGTTCCAAGTCGTACCAAAGTCTGACTCCACAAAGTCGTATTCTGCATTACAACTAAATATATCAGTTAACATCATTAGACTATGACTTACAGTATACCTTAGAACATGTGATGAAAGACACAGCAATATCAAGCCTAGAGAAGACATTCCTTGTTTGAAGCACGCATCAAAATCATGTTTTTTATATAGAAGTTTGATAACATATTGCAAAAAACAATCAAACTGTTTTCCTTCGTGGGTGGTTAGGCACCTACTGCGCATCTAATCTGAAATAGTCCCAACGGGAATAATTGAATTAATTTTTTATGTAATACAAAATTCTGAATCAATAAATGAACAAATAAATTGATAAACAGCGTAAAAATAACAAATATTAATATTGAAAAGTTGATTTATAGTAACATTTTAAAAATACTGGAACAATTTACCGGTACAACTAACGACGGACGAAAATTGGAAAGCATTAAAAATCATCGACTGAAAAAATTTATATTAATTTCTTAATTGCAAATATTTTGAATGTATATTTTAAGTTTATTTATGTCTTTTCCTTAGTTTGTAAATATGTACAGTGTTGGTTCGTACAGTGTTGCCCGTGTAAATATGTATATTTTTGAATTTTTGCAAAACTAAACAAAAGCACACACTCTTTTTATAGATCGTTCCATGCTATATCTAACTTAAAAGTGTGACGCATATAATTAGAATCAATTTTATTCCGGCTGCAAGTCTCAAATCCGCGACGACTTTTACCATTGCATTATTAGTCAAAGCGCTATAGCAGGTAAGTTGCAGGTAAATCTGTAATTCATGCAATATTTAGAATATTCAAGAAATTACAACTTTGCAAAAATTAATTTACTACAATTGCAATCGCAAGCAAGCATATATAATGAAATATACTTGAATATTTTTCAACTCGGCAGGTTTGCCTGTGTGTCTTGTCCAGAGTTGTTTTAACTTTATTGTTTACACCACACAACATATCGTGTGGGTCATAAAAGTTCAGCTTCCCAAAGTTTAAAATTTACAATTATTTTCAGGTCATTATTTCATTATTCTTCCACAGCCTAGCAATACAAAATGTAGTAGACATTCATAATGAATTTTTAGCAAGTCATATCATTCTCAGGACTACAAGGCCTCCTATGTACTTCTTAGCATATATGCAATCGAAAATATACTCATTTGTGATATTCATGTATATATCTAAACAACATCAAGCCGTGAGAACATTTTGAAATAATTTGGACCCCTTGTTTATCGAAATTTGTAGTTCGTAGCATAAACGTGACAAAAGCAAAGATTAGGGTTAAAGTAAAATAACTAATATCAAATAATTATTAAATTTTCAAAATTTTAAAAAGTGATAAGTTTAATTTATAAATATAGTCTACTTTTGTGTTCAAACTCGGTTACAAGGATTTTATAAAATGCTCTCAATAATTTTTAAATAACTTGATTTTCATGTCTAATGTAACATTTTTGTTTCAAAATTTAGTCCGCATTTATTTAGATGATTAGATATACTAGAACTGGTCTTTTGTTCTTTAATTCTTCTTGATAATTGTCTACTAGAAAAACCAATATAGTCTTCACCACATGTGCATTTTATTTGATAAATTATATTTCATTTATTGGTTTCTTCAGTTGTAGACTGTAATTTCAATTTGGTTCTAAGTTTTTCATTGCTATATATAAATCTAAATTTTTCTTTAATTATTGATATTTGTTAGTTCTTTGATCATGTTTTCAGTGTGCAGTCCACTATATTCGATCTTAAAACAATGTTCATAATTAGTTAGATTGTTTTTTGATCTTTTGTTCTTAATTAAAATGCCTTCTAGTGAATTCCTAATATATCGATCTATGAAATTATTTGCATATTCATTTTTCTTTAATTCTATCTTAAGTTTTCCTATTTCTTGGTTAATTGTTCTATATGTGCTGCATTGTCAAATATTCAATGAATGCATTCTTTAATTAATGATATTTTGTAATTTAATGGCGTATTTTAGGTGTAGTTCAATAAAAATCTTGTGTCTGTCTGTTTATTATAGATTCCAATTTCAAATTTGTTATCTTTTCTAATTATTTGTACATTCAAAAAATGAAATTTGTTCTCAGTCTCAATCTCCTTTGTAAACTGAATATTCTTGTCAATAAAATTCAATTTTGTAAGTATGTTTTCTAATGTTTCTCCATCTTTTACTAATTCAAATATATCATCCATATAGCGTTGGTAGCATTTGGGAGAAACCCCAATAATGTTAATTGTATTTTGGATAACAATATAGTTGAACAGCAAGAGCCCTCTTCTATGCAATCGGTTATTTACAAAAATTTAAAGAGCTCTGCCACTGCGATTGGTAATAATAACGTTGAAATCTTAGTGAAAAATGGTTATCAATATGTCAGATGTCATAGATCCAATCTTAGGCATGCAAAGGCTGAAGAAGTTACAAAAGCAGTTCACACACTGAAGAAAATACACAAGTTGAATATCCTCCAAAATACACAGCTGTGGCCAATGCAGTAAGAATGACCAAGTTATCTCAGGTGATTGTAATTTAAATGGTAACATTGAATCTAAGTAGTTATGATAACGTGAGTATAGAAGAGCAAAGATATCCTGTTAGAAAATGTCCTTTGCTAATTAGATACGAGCAGTCTTATACATTTGCCATAGCGCTGATGAAGAATTTGCACAGACTAAGTATTTGGATTTAAGTCTAAGGAAAACTAATGGTTGTATGAAAAAGTTGATTCAAGCAAACATTAATGTGTTTAATGCACGCTGAGTATTAGCAATAAAAAATCTAGAAGTTGGTAATGTCACAAAGAAAGCCAAATATTTCCAAGATAATAATTGTTCCGTGTCCTATTCACCAACTTATAGCAAATCCTCAATTTGAATTGGTTCACCTGATTGACATTAGATGTGCTCTTTGAGTAGAGACATTTATGTAGTTTCCCTGACGAAGAAGGAAAAAATAAAGTATTATAAGATCTGTGAAAATCTGTGTATAGTTGAACTGATGTTTCTAAGAACCTGTTTATGAAATTAACAATGGTGCTTTTTGAGATAGGTGGAATAGGCTGTTTTAGTGATAACGCTTTATTTATTGTTAGTCATGTAGATGATATATTGTCAAATGGGAATGAATATTTTTTTACTTGTAATAATATCTAAATTAAAAAATGTGTTCAACATAAGTAAATTTATTTAAGGGTAATGTATAATTTTTTTAGGCTCTTAGCATAGACAAAAGATTTTATCGAATTTTCACAAAGGGCTTCTGCTGATTCACTAATAGAATATGGACCTGATAGTGAAATATATTCAACTTTAGTGTCTTCTATTTATGGGAAGTTATTATGCCTCTCAATGTGAACTCGTCCTGACATCATTTGATGTATCCTTATCTTGTCATCCATGGGCGTAGACCCTCTAAAATTTCTAAAATAAACAAGATTATTCCCAAGGTAGAGCATAATAATGTGTCCCTGAGTATGATGGAGGATGTGCCATATTTAACAGTTTACTCAGATGCATCATTCTCTGATTACCATATTCATGCATACAGGTGTTGTTTTGACATGTTTACAGGTTTTATATGCTGATTCACATACAACACTTTTTATTACTTGCTTAGTGGGACATTACAAATAATAGTAATGTAAATATAGTTGCTTTTAAATTTACCCTTTTATGACATTATTACATTAGTGTATTATGATTGATAACATCGTAATTTTCAATAATAGTTAGCGAAAAAATGGTGATCTTTTGAGGTCTTAAACTTTTTCAAAAGGCTGAGTTTCATGGGAGGCCCAGTTGCATAGCCAAGTGGGTAGGGGTATATATATCAAGGGTGCGCGGTATGCCTTACCTTACTCCTACCCATAAGAATCATACCTGTACCGACAATATATGTACACATAATAATCAGTACTTGTCAAACCTATAGAATGAATAAATGTATGATGTATTCTTGAAAAGTTTATAACAATAATAAAGTGAATCAAATTTAAATTTGCATAAATTATCAAAAACAGTAATGACGATATTTATAATCTGTTTAACAGATCTGTTAACAAATACATAAAAAACTATAAATAAACTCTAAAATCTGTTAATAGATCTGTTTAACCCTATTTTTATGGGCTATTTTACATACATTGTTTACTGGGACGGGTGCAAAATTCCACCCCTTCTTATTTTCCTTAATAATGATTCAATAGCCTTGAAATTTGGCAGGTGCTTCTCTTAACATAGAATACATAGTGATATTGCATATTATTAGCAAGAATTTGTTTGCTGACAACAGCATTTTTCACCATGAGGTAAGCAAAATATGCCATTTCTTAAAAGATCACACAGATAACATGAATTAATACAATTTTCCCTACGTTTTCTACCTGTGATACAAATCTTCTTGCACAATAACTTTATTCACCATGTGATGCCACAATTATGACATAAAGTGGATCATGGGAATAAATGAGCATAATATTAAACAAAAAAATTTCAGAATGAAAAAATGTTAATGCTAGCTTCTGGCAAAATTTTCACTAAAATTTTTTGGGCAAAAATATTGAAAACATTTTTTAAGAAATGTAAAAATAAAATTTCATGCAGTGATATTTTTCCATGAGCCTTCAGCTAATCACAGTTTTTATTTTTTGAGATACCTTTTTGGTGTCCAATTTTGCATCCTTGATAAGAATTAAGTTAATTATTGCTATAATTAACCAATTTTGTTAGGCAGTCATGTGGCACAAATTTTACTAAATTTATTCAAAAGAATTAAAACCATTTCTCAGTTACAATGCCGTTCATGCATGAATTTTAGCATCATAAAGTACAATTTTTGCCTTTCATTTTTGTTATTGAAAACAATTTAGTAACAAAGCTGTTAAGCAGATCAGTAGTTATAATAAGGGGGGCTTGGTTAAACAATTATCACTTTTCGGATAATCTGACTCATGATCTATGTTAGGTCGTAGATATTGTTAAGGGGTTCGCAATGCCATTTAGAGGCAGTGTAATTATTGCCTCATTAATGATTGTGAGGGTCAATTTTACAATGATTCATAAAGACGTATCTGCTATAGTGACTAATTTATGTGGCTAATTTCATTACATGTTTGTTAATATACCTGGTTAATTGCTATATCACACATTATTTAGTTTGCATGCTTACAGTTGTTTGCATACATTAGCTGACTAATTGGGGTTTACATCATGTTTTGTAATGATACATTGCCAACAAATAATTTTCCTATCCGTAAAAATTTCCATGTATTTCAACTGCTTTGCTAGTCTGTACAAATTCACTATTTTCTATAGATTACATAAAAAGGGTGCATTTTGTTTTTCAAGTACACTGCTATTTCATTGTAAAAATTCCATAAGTTTAATTTGTTTTTCACAAATACAAAACAGAAAAAATATTTATCATATTTAAACATTACAGGCATATGATATATAGACTTAAATGACAAAGGCAATTTCGTTTTCTGAAAAATTATACATGTGATGCAATTATACAAATTTTAATTTATATTTTGGGGAATATTCATTACATGCAAAGGGTTATAATTAGTTTTTCAAATACATTGCTACACTTCATTGTAAACATTCTTTCATTTAATTCGTCTTTCTCAAATATCCAAACATAAAATCAAGAAATATTTCGTTAAACTTGACATTACAGGCGTAATACGCAATAAAAGCAAACTAGTTTTTGGAAAAATTAAACATGGGTTATGTATAAATTTGGATTAACATTACAGGTTGCATATGAAATATAGACTTCTATGTTAAAAGCAAACTAGTTTTAGGAAAAATTATACATGGTTTATGCATAAAGATGCAATTTTGCTTCATAAATTATACATGCAATTTTATTAATAGTATTTATACACATACATGCTTTTGATATACACTATTATTATTATTATATTAGTTTTACAAATCAATATTTTCTCTGCATTTCTCTGTAGTTTATATTCATTTTCGGGGTTTACACATTTGTAGATTGTTGTATCTTTTGTTGACTTTCACATCTTTTCCAGTTTTATTTGGTTTATGACTCTTGCACGGTTGTATACATTACATGGGGTTTCTGATTTCAACTGGCTTTGTTGACTTTACACATATTTTTCAGCTTATTTTTTGGTTTATGACTTGCGTGGGTGAATACATTACATGGGTTTTCTGCTTTTGTAACTTTAAAGTTTGAATACAGTGACACATTCATTATTCATAGTTGATGTCAATGAGAATAAACCTCTGAAATATTTTGGCTGTAAGCCAAGGACTGTTTTAAAATTTAGTGTGTAATTTTATTTTAGAAGGTGTAAATACATATTCCTTGTCAGATTTATTTTTCTCCTTGCATATGTATTACATAAATTATCAATTTTTTTAGATAAAACCAAGAAAGATAAGGAATACTTTGGATAGGCTGGATTTGAACAACAATGCCATGTCAGAAATTGACTGGTGTAATCCCAATTACAACTATCCATCTGTTTAATTTACTTCAAAAATTTTTTTAGCTAAAACCATGAAAATTGAGGTATACTTTGGATAGGCTGGATTCAATCCAACAACGCCATGTCAGAAATTTACTGGGGTAATGCCAATTACAACTATCCATCCGTCAAAATTACTTTAAAGCTATGCATTGATGTGTTAGGTGAACATTTTGTGTCTTAGAAATATATGCAAAGTTCATCAAAACTAATTAGCAGGCTGAAATGTTGAAAATGCCCTTGTGTTAAAGAGAACAAAATGTTTTTAATGAAATAGTAAGTCTTTGCAGAGATGGTAACAGTGGAGGTTGGTTATTCTTCAATAGGGTAAGTTGTTTTTATATTTTGAAATGTGAAATTCTCTTTTTTTGTAAAATTTATATAACTAGCAAAATTTATAAATCTTCTAGAACATACACATATAGATATATTTTTATAGTAATGAAATGACCAATAAATAGTCAAACACTTTCTCCATGTGCAATAATGGGAATAAAAAATCACTTATGCTTTAATTAATGCACCACCTCCATGTAGAAGAGTAAGAATTGAAAATCAATTATGCTTTCAATTAATGTTAACACATGTTAGAGACTTCAATGCATTTAAGCCATGATTGTTATAACATTTGATCATTTCTATAAGTCTATCTTATGTACATGCATAACACATAGTGCGAATATTAGCCTAGCATTATATCTAGTAAGGTGAAATAATTTGCTAACAATAAAAAACATGTTATAATGTCAACCATTCATTGCAAAAAAGAAAATTCAAGGTAAATTTTAAGCATGGAAAAATATATTTAATAAAGAAAAGTTCAAAAACTGCTTCAATCACAATTGATTGTTGTGAAAAATGAATTCTATATTCATATTAAGTGTATAAATTAAAAGAAAATGATAGATTGTATAGAGCTAGCATCATTGTTAGTTTTTTTGACACTAAAACAAAAAGAAATTATCTGGTTGGTTTATTATCATTTCCTTAAAACAACTGAATTTAAGAAACAATGTAAAAAATATCATTGTGAACAATGTGCATGGAGATTTGTTAAATTTTAATTACAATGCCTGATAATTTATAAGGGAAGAAATAAAATTCCCTATTAAAACAAAAACATTATTCAGTTTTTACAGAGATTGGCTGGTGATTGTTGAATTTATTTAACAATGTAAATCTTGTTATATCTTCAAAACGAGTAGCATACTAACTTTGTTTAGTTATTTCTAAAATAAAATATCAAATATAAACTCCCATTACATTAACCAAATACTATTTTGACTTTTTTGGAAAATGAAATTGCCTTTATCATGTAAGTCTATATTTCATATGTCTGTAAGTTTAAGTATGGCTCATATTTTTTTCCATTTTGTATTTGCAAAAATATGAATTAAACATATGTAATTTTTACAATGAAATAACAATGTATTTGAGAAAACAACACGTANGCTGTGCATTGATGCGTTAGGCGAAAATTTTGTGTCATAGAAATATCTGCAAAAGTTCAACAAGCCTCATTAGTGGGCTGAAATGTTGAAAATTCCCTCGTGTTAACTAGAACAAAATGTTTTTAATAAAATCGTCAGTCAGCAGAGAGGGTAACAGCAGAGGTTGGTTTTTTCTTCATGAGGGCAAGTCATTTTTATATTTTGAAATGTGAAATTCTCTTTTTCCATAAAATATATAAAACTAAAAAAATTTAAAAATCTTCTAGAACATATGCATATAGATATATTTTTATAGTAATGACTAATGACTAGTTATTCAAACACCTTCTCCATGTGCAAAAATGGGAATAAAAAATCACTTATGCTTTAATTAATGCTACCATTTCTTAGAGGGTACAACGCCTTTAAACCATACTTGTTATAACATTTGATAGTTTTTATAATAACACTGCCTCCATGTAGAAAAGTAAGAATTGAAAATCAATTATGATTTCAATTAATGTTACCACATGTTAGACACTTCAATGCATTTAAGCCATGATTGTTATAACATTTGATCATTTCTATAAGTTTATCTTATGTACATGCATAACACATAGTGCGAATATTAGCATAGCAATATCTAGTAAGGTGAAATAATTTGCTAAAACAATAAAAAACCTGCTACAATGTCAACCATTCATTGCAAAAAAGAAAATTCACGGTAAATTTTAGGCATGGAAAAATACATTTAATAAAGAAATGTTCAAAAACCGCTTTAATCACAATTGATTGTTGTGAAAAATGAATTCTATATAAATATTAAGTGTATAAATTAAAAGAAAATGATAGATTGTATAAAGCTAGCATCATTGTTAGTTTTTTTGACACTAAAACAAAAAGAAATTATCTGGTTGGTTTATTATCATTTCCTTAAAACAACTGAATTTAAGAAACAATGTAAAAAATATCCTTGTGAACAATGCGCATGGAGATTTGTTAAATTTTTTTAGAATGCGTGATAATTTATAAGGGAAGAAGCAAAATTACCTACTAAAACAAAAACATTATTCAGTTTTTACAGAGATTGGCTGGTGATTGTTGAATTTATTTAACAATGTAAATCTTGTTATATCTTCAAAACGAGTAGCATACTAACTTTGTTTAGTTATTTCTAAAATAAAATATCAAATATAAACTCCCATTACATTAACCAAATACTATTTTGACTTTTTTGGAAAATGAAATTGCCTTTATCATGTAAGTCTATATTTCATATGTCTGTAAGTTTAAGTATGGCTCATATTTTTTTCCATTTTGTATTTGCAAAAATATGAATTAAACATATGTAATTTTTACAATGAAATAACAATGTATTTGAGAAAACAACACGTAGCCTTTTGCATGTAATTTATAGACTCCCTGAAAAATGAAATAAATTACAATGATTGCGGATGTTAACCATTAGAACATATGGAATTTTTACAATGAAATAGCAACATATTTGATTTCAGTCAAACACAATAATTCAAATCTCTTAGTAAAGAAATAAATTGCAAAAAATAAATTAACAAAATAATTAACTTGAAAAATAAAATTTATAAAAAATTTACAATAAATAATTAGTAAAATGAAATTAATTTTTTAAAAAAGTGGTGATGTTTACAAAGTTTCTTTGTTCTTTGTTCTAGTTTATGTGTCATACACAACAATGATGTAGGCACAATTTAAAACATGTTTCACTTCAATTAAACATGGTTTCACTTTAAAAAGACTTGTTTATTGTCATATAATGATAAAGAGCAACACAAATTGGTGACAGCTCAAAGATTGAAGGCAATGCATTTTTTATTTCAAATGCATCTACATGCAAATAATGAGGTATGTTGATAATGTTGTTTCGATAACCTATGCATATTATAATATTTCATGTTTAATCAAGTATGCTATTTAAATTTTACCCTTTAAACTAAATTATACATATTGATTTTTGCTACATTTAACATTTAGTTTAATTGTATGCAATTTTAATTTTCTATTTTTATAACTAGAAACTTACCAAAACTATAAATTATATACATTAATTTTTGCTTTCTTGTGTCATTTGGATAATATTTACTGAGCAAGTATTAAATTTCCAAGTCAGCAGAGTTTGTCATGGGTAAGTGATTTTATAGACATTGTTTTCACTATTTAAAAATATTATGTCATTCCATAAGTTCTGAGCCCTTGATTTATTTTGCAAATATTGCTTATAAGCTAACTTTGATTATGAAAAATTAAAATAATGGTCATATTTAGTCAATGTTGATATTCTACAGACATGAAACATCTTAATTTTAGTTAGAATAGAGTCTAAATTTACATAGTACTTATATGTGTAGCCATTACTTTAGTAAGAAATTTTATATGTTTTTTGTATGCATTTTACTCCTTAATATAATTTAGTAAGATATCAAAATAGAATAAAAACAAAACATTTCGTTTAACAAGCATTTCATATTAGCTTTGAACAAACATAGATGCCAATATAATGATATAAAAATGTCAAGAACGTGTGACATAAGAACCACTACACTTGATAACTTTGGAACAGTGATCCAGAAGCTTATCAAGTTCTTTTTGATAAACTTCAATATCAGTTTCTCTAAATACTCAAACTACTTCACGTTCCAATTCTTCATGGTCATCAAACTTCACTTCCCTCAGCTGCGTCTTGGCATGGTCATTGATCCATCAGTCACACAGGTTAAGGTCAGGTGAATAAAGAGGCTGCTGAAGCAATTCAATTCTTCTGCTTAAGAAAAAAGACGTAAAAGAGCTTTTTGTGTGAGGCCTGGCATTATCATGTTGCCACACAAGTTGTTCCAAATGAATAGGATCAGGCCTCACTTTGCGCCATTTCACACTGGTTTGTTTCACGAGGTCTTCATAAACATTGCCATCAATCATTCTCCCATATGGTAATGCTTTGAAACTGATCCTCTTGTTACATGTGAACACAATCAGCAACAGACATTTCTTTGTTGTTAAATTGCTTGTTGGAATTTGAGGGCGTTCCTATTCCATAGATTTCCACACTTTAGCTCGTCTTTTCATGAATTCCACACTGAAGCACAACCAAGTTTCATCTTGCACTGCATAAATGTCATAACAAAGTTCACCCAAATTCAACAGTCGCTCACAACAAGTTTAGGTTCCTTCAGCGCATTTCTGTTCACCCTGCCAGTAAACCATACTTACAGAATAGTTTGACTCATATATCATCTGAATTATCCGACTCAATTGAACTTGATAGTTTCCTTTCTTCAGTCGTTTTCTTCAAATATTTCTCTTAATGCTTCACACAAACTGATCAAATCACTAGCAAAAAGTAAATCTATCCCTCTAAACTCGAATTTAATGGTAAAGTTGCTCATTCACCCAGAAGTATTTCTAACCTTTTTAATGCATACTTCTCCTCTGTTTTCTCTACCATCAGTTTTTCCACAATTCACATTCTTCAAATTCAGAATCTTTAAATCTATCTGAAATCATTCTCAATTCTTTTTCTCCACATACAATCTTCAAAATCCTCTCATCTCTGAAGTCTCATTC